>JAPDKQ010000083.1:0-146941 GCA_027569665.1 Aspergillus bridgeri | reverse complement strand
GGGTTTTATTGGGGCCCCAACATTGGGTCCGGGTTGGGTCCGGGTTAGAGAAGTTCAACCCGGACCCAGGCTGGGTTGGGTTTTGGGTCGAGATCTTCGACCCAAGTTGGGTTATGCGGAAGTCTACTAGAAGATTAGAGGTGTAATTTTCTTTAGATCTAAATATAGATATTAGTAATAATAAAAATAAGAAGATATCTTATTACTTATTAGTTCCGAGATATTCTATTAACTTATTATTAAAATATATCTTCTCTTAGTTAGAAGTTTTAGCTATATTCTCGTTAAAAAAATCTTTAAGATTACCTATATTTAATTATTATAGAGGCCGTGTCGGACGTTATACTTTAGGATAATATTACTAATAAGATTTTATAAATATTTAAAAGTATTCTCTATATTTTTAATACGATTTAGGATTATTACCATATTCCCTGTTTAAGAAGAACTTTAATTTATACTAAGATATAAGAATTATACTAATTATATAAAGATTACTATAAATTTTTTTAGTTTTATTATAATAGAGCCTTAGCTTCTCCTGATCTATATTAAGAGTATAAAATATTATTTATTTTTAAAATATTTTTTTCTTTTTAAGTCGTCGTATTAACCTTTTAAGATAATTAAAAAGCTGGTTATAGACTCGGAAGATATTATAAATAGTAATTTTCTTTATCTGTGAGAGATCTGTTGTAAATTTATAAAAAGACTATATAATATAAAGAAGATATTTAATCTATCGTCACTTCTCTATATTAAATTTAAATTAAGACTGTATATATAGCTCGCAGTATTAATTAAAAATTAATAAAAGGCGCTTTGCGCGGTGAAGTATAAGGAATATAGAGTTTTATTAAGTTCTAATATCTTAAAGAGGAGTAAGCTTTGGCTTATTTATTTAAAGACTTAAGAAAGTCTTTTTTTATTATAGATTAATATTAGTAAATACTGCGAATTCACGGATCTAGATAATTTATTAGTAGAATATTAAGGAATATATTAAGAAGAACTTATCTTTATAAGAATATAAATAATTCCCTGCTCGTGTTAATTAGTATAAAAGGACTATACTTGTAAATCTGACTATACTCTATCTAGATTATTATTCTTTAGATTAGCTTTAATCTGGCTAAGAAGTTTATATAGACTTAGTTAAATTATATAAACTAAGTATAGGATTCGGATAATAATAGCTTAATTAGAAAGCTTAAGAGACTAAATTAATTCCTAGATATTTTTAATTAAGATATTATTATTTAATATATTATCTGTTATAACTGCTAGTACTCGATTAGTAATATTATATTTTTAGAGTATCTCTAGGAGAATATTACTTAAATTAATTCTAGAGTATATTCCGTAGAGCGGCTTAAAACTAAGTAAAATCTTATAATATCTCTAATCCTTATTAATAAAATAACTAGTGATTATTATAAAAGCTTATTAAAATAAAAAAGTCTAACAGTTAAGAGTAATCGAGAGCTTGGCTTTTAGCGGAAGATCTTAAAGAACTTTTTACTAGTTATCTTTAACTATTAATTAAAGATAACGACGAGTAATTAAAGAAATAAGAAGTATAAATCTTAATAAAGCTAGTTAGGCTATTTTAATAAGTTCTATAAAGTCTTTATAGGCTAGAAATTAGAATAGAAGCGAAGATCGAGTAATTAAAGTAATTTACTTATATATCTATTAGTTTTAGGTAAAAAGCTTCTTAGGCCGCTGCGGACTAAGATATATCTATTTTCTAAAGAAGCTTAGTATATAAGTCTTAATATATTAAATAGGTTAAAATATTATAGAATTAAGTAACTATTAAATATCTTATTATTTTAACTAATTATTAATAATCCTCTAGCATAAATTCGATCTAAGATAATATTTTATAAAGTTTATTCTATCTTCTTTATTATATAAATAAAAAAGGACTTTTCTATATTTTTAATATATAATCTTTACTTTTCTAGTAAGCTAATAAACTACTTAGTTAAAATAGCTCTATATATCTAAAGTATATTTTATATTCTAGTAAACTCTTTTATCTTTCTCTTTTATAATTATATATTATATCTGTAGCTACTAAGAGATAAATTATTTCTTTAATATAGCTTTATAAAGTATATAAATCTTTTTTTAATTAGAACTAATATGTCGGAGGATATCAGGGCCTAATATTAGTTAAAGAAACTTAGATAGCGGAGCTAAAGTATTTATTATTATTACTTAATTATAGTTAAGATTAGGTGTAAAGGCCTGTGGAGGGTCTAATAGAATATATAAAAAACTATTAAAATAATTCCTATAATAATTTAAGAGACTAGTATTAGAGGACTAGCTAAATTAATCTATAATATTAAGTTATATGATAAAAAAAAAGTATAAAAAACTTATATTTAACTTTTATAACACGTAATAATCTTTAGGTCATGAATTAGACCCGTTTAGTAAATAATAATTAAAAATTAATATATTATAAAGAAGAGAGGGGTCTTTATAAGCTTAGCGCTGATTAGATAATTCTCTTTAGTCCTATAAGGAATCCTTATTAGTTCTAGTATAATCCCTATTAGTCCCGGTATAATCCCTATGGGACTAATAACTAATTCTTAATTTATGATTTTTAGAGATCTTTACCGCCCCCCGCTGATTTTATATAGAAGTTTTTTATCTATTATAACTTTTATATAGAGATTTATCTCTTCTATATTAAATAAAAGTGTCTAAAAGAAAACTATTTTAAGAATAGAGAATAAATACTCGACTTTAATATTAAAAATATATAGATTATTATTAAGATTAAGATATTATTATGGTTTAAAGGATTCTGGTATACACAGCTGTACTTATTCTGCAAGAAATATATATATTTATTTAAATACTTAGTATAATTTTTATCTTTTAGTCTTTAACTATCTAAAAACATATTAAATTTCTCTAAATAACATAGAACGTATATCCTTATAAGAGATATATCCTATATAGAGAAACTTTAAAAGGCTTTATCTAGATTTTAGATAGGATTTAATATAAATAATATTATTAACTAGAACAGGTGTGAATAATAGTAATATAAAGTAAGTAGTTAGCGAATTTATCCATACTAATTTAGTTAGTTATGTAAAATTAAGGCCTTGGCGGGGAATTAGGGAATCCCCGTGGGAGTATGCTCCACTCCTATGGGAGGGACTAGATATGCTCAGTACTCCCACGGGAGTGGAGTGCACTGGGACTTGGGACTAGACTTGACCTAGTCCCATGGGACTTGAAGAGGTCTAGTTTAGACACTAGATATTCATCTACCATTATAGATAAAGACTTTACCAAGAAAATAGGGATGAAGATTAACGATGGCTACTCTCTAATCATTATCTAAGAGATCGGTAAAATGAGATATTAGTTAACTTGATCTGCTATATTTAACTTTTACTTTCTAAGAGCGTGGAATATTATCTATTAATTTATATTTACGAAGATTGTTATCCGAGCTTATTTAGTTCTAAATATTAAAACTCGTCTGCTTATTAGAACCGATATACTAGTTCCTAAAGATATCGTTTTAAACTTTTAAGCTTAATAAGATATAATCGGATCTTATTAAAGCTTTCCCTTTACTTTAATTTATAAAGCTAAAATAAATAGAATTACTAAAGCATCAGTCTATACGCTAAATAGAGTAACTATTCCTATCCGCTTAGCTGGACGAATTCCGATTAAAATAAAGAAAGAATTATCTTATAAACGCGATTACATATTTCATCTAACCGATATAACCGTCCCAGTTTATATTTCTATCTATTTAGTTAATAAAGACTTCTCGTTTATCGAAGTTAGAAATAACTTATGTAAACCGGTTACTATTATTAGGCACGCCTAACTTGGAACAGTCTCTGATATTAAACCTATTTAGATTAATATCTATAATATTAATAGAAAATCTTTGAATCCTAAAGCTACCGATAAATAGGAAATTGTTAATTTAAACAGTTCGTTAAATAATATATTTAAATCTCTTAAGACGTCTCGTCGAGTACGTCATTTGGCCGCCCGGATCGTTAAGAAAATATATAAAAATAAGCTAGCTGACTGATACTACTATTACTATATTTAACGTTCGTTTGCCAGAGCTTTTTAAACTAAAATAGTTAAAATTCTAGATAAAGAAGTAACCGTTTTACCAAACGGAGTAACTATATATAGCCCCCCTGAAACGGTTGAACGAATTAAATAAGTTATTAAATTATTTAATATTTAGGCAGATCTAAATAACCCGCTTAGAACTATTAACGTACCTGAAGATAAATAAATAAAAGTCTCGATAAAATTAAATTAGCAGGAACGTGTTCTAAAAGCGAAAGTTTATCGTCTGTCCTCCTAAGATCGAGAGGTAGTGAATAAGACATTTAACCCTCTTATTAAATAAGGCAAACTTAAACCAGCTAAGGGCCATACTCCTACTAGATATCCCGTTTTCGTTGTATGGAAGTCAGTATAAGACAGTTAAAATAACTGTTTTAAATAGAAGGGTTAAGCCGTAATTAATCTATACGGTGTAAATAAAGAGGCAGAGCCAGACCTCTACCCTATACCGTTTTAAAATAAGATTATCTAATTAGTCCGTAATCATCTATTTATCTCTATAGTAGATACTTATTAATTTTTCTACTAATAAAGAGTCCGCCGCGATCATCGCTATTATTTAGCTGTTATATCCTATAGAGAATAAGAGATTTTTAACGTGACTATTATAGATTTTATTAATTTAGTTCCTTACGTCTAACGTATAATGGATTAACATCTAAAAGACCTCCCGAAATTAAAAACCTATATTAACGATATAGTAACTATCTTAGAGATATTTAACTAGTATATTAATAATCTAACTATATTATTCACACGGCTTAAAGAAATAAATATTAAATTTAAATTCTCTAAGACTTTCTTAGGATTTTCTTTAATAACTCTGCTTAGATAACGCGTTAATTCGTTTAGACTATTAATACCGTAAAAGAAAATTACTGCTATACAGAAGCTTAACTTTCCTATTATACTAGTTAAATTTAAATATTATCTTAATTTAACTAGTTAGTTTAGATAATATATTAAAAGATATACTAGCATCGTCGAGCTATTTTAAAATAAGAAAATATCTCTACTTAAAAGAGGCCTAAAAGGCGGGATTAAATATAAGAATTAGTCTAGATAGAACTTTACTAGAACCGCCGAGGAATATAAAGCGTTTAACTAATTTTAAATATACTTTAATAATCCTTTATTTCTTATATACTTTAATCTAGAACGCTAGTTATATGCTGATTTAGATGCTTCCTACTAAGAAAATAATATTATAATCTACTATTTAAAACGTAATTATATTTATCTTAATCTATCTAAACTGCCTCCACGAACAGCGGTTGAATTAATTATATTTTTTAGTAGAACTTTAATTACGGCCGAGAAATATTACTAGTTTACTAAGCTTAAAGTATCTTATCTAATTTAGATATTACAGAAAATTCGACATTTAATTAAATTATTAATTATTTCTATTATTATTATTATATCCGTTATAACTGGAATATTAATTTTGGGCTTAATAAGGTCAGAATTAATAAAACTAGAAGGGCTAGTAGCTATAATTTATTTGGAAGTTCTATCCAGCTTAGAACGGTTAATTTAATAGGAGATAATAAATATTTTTAATATATTTATTAGCTTAATTCTTATTATACTAGCCTTTATATATTTTAGATTAATTAGATTCCTATTGAATCCTTTAGAATTTACTAAATAGATTTTTTCATTCACGGGTGCGATCACGTTTAAATATTAAATTCTATTAGACGTAGCGTTTTTTCTCTAATTTTTATATAAACTAGGATTTGGTCGTTCTAGGTATAAATTAATTAATATTATATTATAAAGATAGATTAAGCGCATTTTAAATAGCTATAAGTTATTAAAATATATTAGTTAACTTAGTATTTTAAGCGTAGCGAATTATTTTCTTAATAAATATTTATACTAATTTTCCCTAATAAATATTCATATAAATATATTAGGGAATATATATCTTCTTAAAAACCTCTAAAAAATTAGACTTAAACTATTACTTTAATAATTTTAATTATTCCTTAGCTACTAGAAGGGGTTCACGATGAAGATAAGTTTTCTTATTCTTATCTAATTTATTAATAAATTATATTAATACTATATCTAGTAGATAAATTTAAATATTAGTTTTAACTACTTCCTCGCTCTTATAGTTAATAATATCTTTTATTCTATTAATAAAGATATTAATATCCTTATAGGATATATAGTTATTCGACTATTTTAGTATTTAGTTATTAGATAGGTTAGAATAGAAGTATCTTATCTTATTAATTTTCTATAATTTATTACCACGTCTAACTATATTAGTACTATTAATATCAGATAGTCTTAGAAGGTTAGAATTTCCAGAATTTCTAAGCGATTCTAGAGAGCTAGTTAGATTAGTAAATCCTTAATATCTAAATATAGGTCTTATTTTAAGCTAAGTTATATAATTTTAACTTTTTATTAACTTTTTTTAACTCGTGACTAGCTAATTTCGTATTTCTTTCTATCCTTTAAATAATTCTTACATTATTATATATAAGTATATTTTTTTAGATAAGGCGGCCTATCTAATTCTAAAGCCGGTTTTCTAATTACCGAAAAGACTACTCGACTATAATATTATCTTATATTAAGATTTAATCTATTTAAAAGATTCTTTTATTAATTTAATTATAGATTTAAGCTATATAGATTATAATTCGGGGATAATATTATATAAGCTATTAAATAATATCTCGCTAGATTTAACAGGTTTAATTAATTCCGCTATATTAGTTATATCATGATTATTTCTAAGTACTGAATTATATATTTAAGATAACTAATTTAGAAATAAATAATATCTTACATATTTAAGATTAATAATAGAATTATATTCACTCGAATAGGGTGCTCTAATAGTTATTTACTAAAAGATAATATCTTCTTATTTAGATATAACATAAGCAGTTTAAATCCTATTTTATACAGGGAAGATGCTAGATAGCTATAAAATATTAATATTAGAATTAAAAATAATGTCCGCTATTAATTATTCTATTAGTATTTAAATTAATTAAAATTAAATAATTATTCGAGATTAAGTAGCTAGGCCTAATTAAAGTATTAGAGTTATTATAGATATAGGATCTTTAGATACGGAGCTTAATACTAAGATTAAATATAATTTATCACGTCTAAGTTCTTTAATTAATAAATATTCTAGCTAAAGTGTCTGATGACTAAGTTATATAGTATATTTATTTTAATTAAAATAAATTGAGGATATAAGGATAATAAATTCTTAAATTATTTAATATAGATTGGATTATCCGATTCTTTCGACAAGGTCTTAAGAAGTAGGATATTAATAATATCTTAATAACGCTGGACGTTTAGTAAAAACTTAAATATATAAAGCTCGTTAGACTAATTTCTAATTAAATTAAAGAATCTAATTCGACTTAAATATTATAAAGTACTACACGATCTGATATTCTAGCTCTAAAAATCTTCTCTAATCTCGGGATATAAGAAGAAAGAATGTTTGACTAGATTATATCGGGATATAAGACTAGGAAAATATCTAATTAATAGTTGATTCGATAGAAAGATAACTGAAGATAGCTATTTTAATAAATATAGATATTATATAATAAACTCGAGTAAACGACCGGAATCCCTGGTTATTAAGTATTAATTAAATAAATAATAAAATTAATTTAAGTTAATTAAACAGATAATAAAATCAATTCAAGAAGGTTCTCTTTAAATTAAGGAATATACTATTAGATATAATACTGGTCTCTATAAGCGCTGCTTGCACGTTTAAATTATAATAAAGTAGTTATTCTTCCTCTTTTGACTGACCCGAAGGTCCTATCAGATAACTATAGAACGCTGCTACCACAAGTTGGTGCTTACATAAAGCAACCACAAGTTGGACGGTAAGACGGTAACATTAATCTTTTCTAATTTTAAATCTATAAATAAATTATTATTTTATTATAGACCGCTTAATTTACGTGATTTTATCTATTTTAATTATAAAAAATACTTCTAATACGGTTCTAATAAATATCTTATTAAGAATTACTCTAAGCCTGATAACCACGCTTATTAGATTAACTATATTAATTATTCTAATTTTCTACGGATAGTATTCCTTTTTAGAAAACTATCTTCCCTGATATTTCTTCTCTATTATATTTTTAGAGACTTATCTTAATTATTTTTATTATATATTCTCTAGTCCCGAGCGAAATTCTAATCTAAATTATAATTAGATAAATAAATTTATATAATTTTATCATATATCCGAGACTGTTATTAAAAGAATCTTAATTAGAGAAACTCTGAAAGAACAACTTACTAGTTATTATTATAATATTAAATTTAGATAAAAATAAGATCGCTAGCTACGCCCTATTAAATTAAAATAATTAAATAAATAAAATATTAATTTTCAGATAAAATATTCTACTTATTTAATTCTAAATATTCTAAAAAAATTTCTTTAATTCGATTCCTCTTTTCTAAATTTAATTAATTACTATTATAAGTCTAGAGGATTATAGTTTTTATTAATTTAAGCCTATAGCGTTGTAAAGTATTTCTAAAACTATAAGAAAAAAAAGTCTAAAATTATTCTAATTTAAGATATACGCACACGCTAGAACTTAACTTTTTTAATACTTACCCGTGCGCGAAAATTTTAATCTTTTTTTAATAAATATTATACTATAAATTAATATATTTAATTTAGACTTAATAATAAGAAATAATGCTAGATTAAATATCTATTATTAATTATTAAGCCTTTCTTTAACTTTACTAATATCTTATTAAAGACTAGAAATTATATAATATAGTATATTTTTAGTATCTATAACAGACTCTTTACCCACCTTAAAGAGGCTAAGAAGAAGTTAAGATATAAATATATATACTAGAAGAGAAATATATTTTAGATATTTTAATTCGCTTAGAAAAAGTTTTTTAAATACTATAATAGAACTAATAACAGTATATATAATATAATCTATATATTAGTAATAATTCTATATCTATTAAAGAAGCTACGATACTTTAATAATATGAATTAAAAAGATAGTAAGATTAATTTTATAAAATAGTATTAAAATATACTTTAAAATAAGTTTATAACTTATTAGAAATAAGCTTAAAAGAAAGTTTATTAATTAAATAGCCTAGAGATAATTAATAAGATAAAGAAAAAAAAGCTTATAATATTTTATAATTTATAATAAACTATACTTTTTATTAATAAATTTAATGGCTAGTAAGATAAGAATATATAATATTTATTAAAAAATAAGCTATTTATTTATTTAATCTATTTACAATATCTAATAAAGAAATAGGGTTTATTAAGAGAAATCTATATATTTATTAAAAAGAATATAAGCAGGAATTTCTAATATTTACTAAAATTATATAAGATATTCTTTTAATTCCTGCTAGTAGAGCAGGAGTAAAATATTTATTTAATTATATTTATAATATCTACTATTACTATCGTGGATAGCTGAAGCTAGAGATAATTAAGAGTCTAATATTCTATTATTTTTTATTTAAGTTTAAGTTAAAACAGGCAGAGACTAAGATAATTAAAGAATATTTATTATTTAATAAAACTACTATATTTAATTAGAACTATTTATCTTTATAATTATTTAAGTCTATAGAACTAATTAGTAACAGTAAAGAAAGATATTAAGAAAAAAATTAAGAGAAAAATTAAAAGAAAAATTAAAAGAAAGATTAAAAGAGAAATTTTAATAATAATATAGATAATTTAGTAATTTATTGCTTCTTAAAGCGGCCTATAATTAGTTTAAATTTAGAAAATAGTAGTTAGATAAGAAAAATTCGGAAAAAGTTATAATTATTAGATGACTTTGAGGTAGGCATACCATAGTATAATTATATAATATACTAAATAAAATAATTAAATTATAAACTAATTTTTATATTATAAATATATAATTTATTTAATAATATATGATACTAGGAGTATAGAATATTATCTTAAAATTAGTATAAAATATATATATTAAATCAGATTATAAGATTTAGTATATTTATACTATTTTTAAATCCGTCGGATATCCGCGGATATCTATATTTTTAAAATCTATATCCGCATCTAATCCGCGCGGATGCGGATATCTAGAATCCTATTTATATCCGCAATCTACGGAGCGGATGAGGAGCGGATGCGGATTTTTATAGATACTGCCGCAGTCTAGACGATTCTAATCTTAGTACTTGATATGATTACCGAGGCTTATTAAAGCTATTTAAGATTAGTAAGGTAGCTAAGACTATATAAACTAGATATTAAGATTTTATATTAAGATTACAGAAGAATTAGAGTACTTTTAAATAGTATTATCTATTATTTATTTAATAAATAAATTTATTCGCTTTAGTATCTAGGACTAGAATATATATATAGAGGTAAGCTACTATATATATTTATTATTATATAATAGAAGCTAAAATAAAACATTTGGAATAGCGACCCGATCTATGATAGAATATTAAAAAATAATCTATTTAGATATATATTAGTATCTTATTCTTAGTATCCTAGTGTAAGGCACAAATACTAAGAAAGGTAATATGTATTAAACAAGAAATAAGTTGCGTGGAGATCTGAAGTGCGGGCGCTGAGCGGCTGCACTTGAGAGATTTGTGGGTCATGTGCCTTGGTCACGTGACCCCGGGGATGTCAGGTCCCTGACACTACCCCCCCTCTAAACGCTGCTTGGTCCTCTAAGCGATTAATTACGTATATAAAATATAATTAAATGAACTCATAAAATAATAAAATAAGTAATTAATTAGTTAGCGGCGCTCGAAAGGGATATTTTAATAATTATAGCTAGATTAGAGCTATCCGGCGGCTATATAAAGTAAATAGATAATATAGACTTATCCGGATATCTCGCGTGGAAATCGAGGATTAAATTAGCGATATTCTTAAAGTCCTATTAATACTATTAGGGCGGATTAGTATTCTACTCCTTCTAGGGTTCCTTAAAAAATATTTTATACTACATACCGGCAGCGATAGTAGTATAGTAATTAATAATCTCTCGTATAGTTTATTTAGGATACTCCTTATAAGTATCAATATCTACGATTATAACAGGTTCCTACGGGTTCTTATCTTAACTAGGATAAATATCTCGGGATTCGGGGGTAAGTCGCAGCAGAGAGGGATAAAAAAAAGAGATAATTTCTATATTTAGTATATAATTAGACAGGGCTAATTCGTACGCCTTATTATTAATTATACGCGTAATAGTCCACAGATTTAACGCTTTTAATATTAAAGACTAACTCTTCCTCTATAGATAGAAGTACTTTATAGATATATATACGCGGTTCTCTAATCGATAAGCGGAATAAAGCTAACGATAGTTATTAGTATACTAAGTATATAATTTCTAGAACTAGGCTATTTTATTATATAAAAATTTATAGATTATTTTAATACGATATATAATCCGGTCAGCCGCTTCTATTTTAGGATATATAATTAGAATACTTAGGGGCTTAGCACTAAAGTAAGAATAGAACCCGTAATTTATAAAAAAAGATATTATTCCCATTATTTTAGAGATATGATCGTTTGCGGAAAACTATATATTAAAAAGATAAAATATCTAATTATTCTATATAAAATTAATATATATTTATAGATAGTTTTTTAACTATTTTACCGCGGATTTAGACTATCTATTAGTTTTAGAATAGTAAATATTAAAGATCTTATTTCTTATTTTATATCGAGCGCAGTAACGCCGCTATAAATAGTTAATATTTCTATAATCTAAAATAATAGATTCGGGTAAACCGTATTCATAGAATATACGGTAATATATTATCTTAAATAACTCGTCGTTAGTTTTCGTGGCGAGTGGTTTAAATATCTTTATTTTACTTAAATAGTTAATAATAACTAGATAGTATTTAAACTTTCTATTCTATATTTTATATATAGATAGATTCTCCGCGAGATCTATAAAGATATATAGTTAATAATACTATAGGATTAGAAGAGGCTTTAGCAGTTCCTATTTTTAGACGTTACGGGATTTAGCTTTTTTATATATAGCGTAGAAATTAAAAAACTAGTTAATATCCTATTTTATTCTATACTAGAAGTAGTATTAATTTATTATATAATATATATTCTTTAATCTAAGATATTTTATAATCTAGTATTAATAAACTCGCTCTATTAATAATCTGCGTAATTTATAATTTTTAAATATAATTAAGCGCTCTCCGTATTATAAACGGTAATCTTAAATAATAAGATTAGCTATTAATATCTTTATTCCCGTAGTTAAGATAGTTAGGAATAGTTTATAATTACTTATATTTATCGCTATTATAATCGTCTATATAATCTTATCTATCTTATATATCTATTTAAGTAATATCTCTAGAGGAGTCGCTTTATTTAGATTAAAATTCTAGTCTAGTTTAATATTAGCTGCGGTGCCTGCTATAGGATTTAATATAGCTATCTTCTTTTATCTATTAGTAACTAGCAGCTACCACTGGGAGTCCGGTATAGTAAGGTTCTAAGAATCGGCGAGTAGTATAGGGAAACCGGGCGCCGGCTACGGTCTATCGTTATTAGTAAATCTAATCCGGGGTCTTATATTAAGCCTGACCGGGCCAGGTGATATAGTAAATAGATTAATAGTAGATGCCAGGGTCGTATTAATTAGTAAGGTAAAGCCTTCTAATATAGAGAGGATCTCGGGCGGCTCGCTAAGTCTGGAAGATATAGTACTAGGTGTTAGCTATAGGGTGCTCTGTAGAGGCGCGGTAGACCCGGATAAAGATATAATAAAGTAGCGATTTTAAGTATTAATAATATAGATATTTCTTATTATTACGGAATTAATATTTTTAGCGATTATAGGATCGAGATATTATAGTAAAAATAGAGTCTAATATTACTTTTTCTCGTGGTTATTATTTATATCTTTAGATAGATCCTAGAATCAGCGTATTAAGATATTAGATTTTATACCTTATTTACCGGGCTAGTATATAATCTTAAAATTAAATTCAGATAGAAACTCAGCCTAGCGAGCTTACCGGTAATTTAGTTATTTAATTATTATAAAATACTATAGATTATAGTAATCCGTATAAATCTTAACTAAATATATAAGATCCATATTTATTAGCTCGGGACGCTATATTTTAAATAAATAAATAATCGTGAGTAATTCTTTATTATAAATTATATAATTAGTTTCTGCGGGTGATATCTTCTTTAAAAAAAGATAACCGGTTATAATATCTTATTATATACCTAGAAGAGAATCCCTGCGATAATATAGTTATTAAAGTCTATTTTTATCTATATCTTTAGATCGGAGTCGAAATACGTGAGTATTAAAATAATCTAAAATTTTTTTTTTAGATCTTAAAAGGCTATTTTGCACACGGGAATCTATTTAAATATAGAATATTAAATCCTGCGAGTCTTTAATCGGGTTTTATATATTTTACTACTTTTAATTAAATTCGTTAGGGGTTTAGTCCGGTAGAAGAATCCGTATATAAAGCGCTAATAGAACCCTATAAAATTTATAAAGAAAAATATATTTTTAATTAAAATAGATATCTATTAATTATAAATTACGGCCACTTTCTCCGGATCTATATATATATCTTTAGTTATTATAATTAAACTAAGATATTTAATCTTCTTTATATTAAATTTATATTTATTAATATTAATTTATAATCCGCGATCTAGAAGCCGTTTTAGTATTTTAAAAATATACTTAGTATACTCCTCTTCGGTATTATTATAGATAAGGATATTATCTAAATATATAATATAAAAGATATTAAGATACTTAAATAGGGACCGGTTTATATAACTTTAAAAGAATATAGATATATTATATAATCTAAAAGATATAATTAGATATTTAAACTGCCTATAGCGCGTATTAAATATAGTTAATTATTTCTAGCTTTCTTTAATTCGCAGGCGGTTAAATGCGTAAAT
Organism: Aspergillus bridgeri; assembly: GCA_027569665.1. Lineage (NCBI taxonomy): Eukaryota > Fungi > Ascomycota > Eurotiomycetes > Eurotiales > Aspergillaceae > Aspergillus > Aspergillus bridgeri. The sequence continues at coordinate 132,780 of JAPDKQ010000083.1, read as the reverse complement.
TATATCTATCTTACTAAATACTTTTATATATTTTAGACGGTTAAACGTCTCGTTAATAAGCGGGATCGGATATCGACTCTTAATTATAAGCTTATTTAAAGCACGGTAATTAATATACATGCGTAGATCTTTATTAGGTTTCTAAATAATTAATAACGGGGCGGCGGTCTATAACAAATTTAATTAAATAAAATCTTTTTTAAGCTACTCTTAAATATATTTTTATACGATATCTAACTCCTATTTAAATATAGAACGATAATTTTTTATAAAAAGAAATATAATACTTTTAATTAACTGGATCTCGTGGTTCTCTGCGCGGTATAGTAAAAATATATTAATATTCTTCTTTATAAATATCTTAATTATAGAATAATATTTCTTAGAAACTCGTTTTTTTAATTATTTAATCGAATACTCGTCCCGATTTATAAGGAATTTATTATAATTCTTAGATTATATAGTATTAATTATAAAAATATAAAAATATTTTTTATTATTTCTCGGTATAATTAGGAATCTATAATAATTTTACTAAATAGCTAAAATTATAAATCGCCGAGCGTTAATAAGATAAATTCTAGATATCTAATCTATTAAAGTAGAGATAATCTTTCTCGCTCTATAAATATATACAGTATAGAATATTACTCAGGAAAGATAATCCTTTATAAAATAATATAATAAGTTAAAGATCATTATTCGTTATATAAAATTAATATATAGATTATATATAGATAGCTAATAATCTTCTAGAATAAGCTTATAATAAGATAACAGGGCGATATAGGCGGTAAGTTATTTAATATAATTATCTATCTTAAGATTGAATAGAGCTATTTAGATTATAATAAAATAGGGTCTGCTATTAATAAGATATAGAGAGATCGGGGTAGTAAGATCTATTATTAGAAAGTTATATTTACGTATAAAGGACGGATTAACTACTTTAATTTTATTATTATTATCTATTAAAATAGATATAGAGGTTTGTTTTACTTTAGCTAATATTATAAGATATCTATTTAATTTAAACTTACTCTTTAATCTTACTCCTAGAGCTAGCGAAAATAAAAATTAAGAATTTTTTTTTTTAGTCTATCTTTAATTATAATTTTAATTAAAGATTATTCGTTTTCCGATTTTAATATTTCTTTTATATTTTTAATAACGGCTATCTTATTAAAAGATTTAGCTCTATTCTTATATAAAGTAAATTTAGGATAATAAAGATTATTTACCCGGTAGTTAGATTTATAGTAATTTTTAGTAGCGTTCTATATAAAAGAGTAAAGTCTATTTCTTATTAGTAAGCTTAGAAGAATTCTTCTAAGATTTAAACTATTTATTTTTCTAATCTAGAGATTTAGTACTAAAGGGATCGAAGCGTCGCTTATATATACTTAAAAGAGTAGTAGATTAGGGAATATTCGTGGCTCTAGGAGTACAAGATTTCTGGTTAGCAGCTTACTATATTAAAAAAATATATATCTTTATAAATATAAAATTAATTTTTTTATAGTCTTTCTTTTTATAGCGTGCTATTTTTAAAATTTTTATTATAGAATTAAAAATCCTATCGCTGAATAGCTTACTAATATAAGATAAAAAAAATATTAGAATTTAAAAATATAGTCTTCTTTAGCTATATTAGTATTAGATTAAAATATTATAAGGCGCTGGTAGTAGGCAGTCACTATCTTTTTTTTACTTTATTTAATATTAAGAAGTTCCCGTTTTACTTTATCTTTTTATAAATAAATATCTAAATACATCTCTAGCTTACATATAAAATAATGGTATAAGAGATCTAGAGTCTAGACTATATATTAACTAAGAATTCTAAATAGATCTTCCTGTATATACTTTAGAGTGTAGAGGATCTTATTTTTTTTAATAAAAAAATACTACTAGTTAATCTCAAATTTCTAGTTAAGTATAAAACGCTATATCTAGTATTTTATAACGTTATCCGCTCTAAGAATAATAATTAGCTTCTTCTTTTAAGACCGTGAATCTGCTACGATAATAGCGCTAATATCTATTATTATATAATATTTAGCGCGTTATTTATATTAGATATTACTTTTTACGCTCTCTAGAGGATTATCTTGATTTAGATTAATAAAATATTAATTTTATTATAGTTTTATACTTAACTAGTTTTTTTATAGACGAGTATTTTTTTCGCGTAAATATTTTATCTTCTCGGTTAATATATACGAGCGAGAGTAGTATCTATTAGCTTTTTTATCTATAGTTTATATTTCTACCTATATAGTCTTAGTTTTAGCTTATATAGTCCTTAGCTTCGCTTTTAAGGCTTAAATATAAAGTTCGAGTATTTTATTATTCTAGATTAATAGGCTATCCGCTGCCGTTATAAGGTGAGTACTAAATAGATCTTTATTAAAAACAGGTTCGAAGACGGGTTTCTTATCTTTATTTAAAGTATTAAAGTTAACATGGGTAAAGATAAGGCTGCTATCTACGGTCTCGGTAAAATTATTTACTATATAATAAATATATATTATCTCGGGGTTCTTTCTAATAATATCTAGAGCTTTTAACTTATTCTCACTCACGCTACGGGCGGAATAGTAAAATATCCTATTAGTAGAGCGCTTAGATATACCGGAGGTGGGTCCCTGGAAAGCTATTTAGCGTAATATAAAAGGTCTTAGTTAATTAGATAGTAATAATTAGATTAGATAATAATAGAGGCGTATTAAGATATTAAGAGATTCACGGGCCGGTGAAGTTAAATTTTAATAATAAAATATCTGAGAATGTAAAAGAGGAAATTCTAAATTAATATAATACTAATAATCCTTAGAAAAGGACGTAACATTAATATAAGGCATAAATACTAAGAAAGGTAATATGTATTAAACAAGAAATAAGTTACATGGAGATCTGAAATGCGGGCGCTGAGCGGCTGCACTTGGGAGGTTTGTGGGTCATGTGCCTTGGTCACGTGACCCCGGGGATGTCAGGTCCCTGACAGTATCCGAGTCGCTGTTCCTGTATAACTTAAAATTTGATAATTTTTAGATAATACGCGTCTTAATAAATCTTAATATATTAGTAATTACATGATTAACTTACTGGTCGCTTAATTTCTAATTAAATAATAATATTAGATAAGTTAGAGTTCTATTAGAAAATCTGGTTATTATTAAATATAAAAACACTACCTACATACTAGTATTTAGGCTATACTATCTACTATATAATAAGATGGCTAAGTATTTCGCTTAGACTTTAATTTAAATAAATGTCTAAAAAAGCCTACTTTTATAGTAAAAGTATAAATTAACTTAATCGAATATATATTTAAAGAATTTAATAAAACGGTTTTATTTTATTATTTTAAGATAATAGAGTCGGAATCAGAATTTATAATTTAATAAATATTCGCAGTATATTAAGACTAGTTAAGTATCTTGCTTTAGAAGAATAATAATAATTATATCTTTAATTATAATTCGCATGATCTGTTTATAAATAATAGCCCGGTCTATATAAAGCTAGAGCTTAGATTCTTAAATATCTTTATAATTTAAATTAGACCTATATCTAAGGCACTGAAGGACTATTTTAAAAAGATAGAAATTAATAATTTACGATTATCGCGGGTCGTATAATTAAGGTCTAAGTCGCGCAGTACCTTGTCTACTCTAACTAAGATTATTTTAACTAAGGTATCTACTTTAATTAAGACTCTTACTCTAACTAAGGTATTTATTTTAATTAAAATAGTTCTTATAACGATCCTAATCTCGACACTTAATATAACTACTAAGACGTATTAGACTACTTAAGATTAATAGAATAGCTAAGACTATATAAATCAGATATTAAGGTTTTATATTAAGATTACAGGAGGACTAGAGTGCTTTTAAGTAGTATTATTTATTATTTATTTAATTTATTTATATTTCTACTATACTATTTATTCTTTCTATTAGTAGTATTTTATTATTCTTCTTCTTTTCTCTTCTCTAATTTAGTATCTTTATATCTAATCTATAATAAGATTTATTTCTTTATTCTAAGGTTATAATATTATAGTAAGTTTATTAAATCTTTTTTTTTAATATTTAATCAATACAGATATACTAACTCAGTTAGCCCGTCTTCGACTAAGTACTAAACCTCTATATATATAGCAGCGATAACGGCTGTAAAATTAATTAAACTAATTAAACTAATTTTAATTCTAATTAAATTATAACTAATTAATTATAATATATTTAAATTATATTAAATCTAATACCTTCCGTCGCCTGACCGCTTTATTAAATGGGAATAAAATAGAAGAGGAACTAATCTTAAAGAATAAATTTTTTTAATATTATAAAGATAATCTAAACCGTCTATATTAGATAGTAGAGAACCTTCTAAATAAGGTTCTAGAATAAATTAATTAACTCGAGATCTAAACTAATAAATATAAAATTATATTTAAAGAATAGAAAGCCCGAGCAACGGTACTAAAAAAAGAACTAGTAAAGAAGACTAATAAAACTAAAACTAAAATTAATTATCTAGTAACTAGAATAGCTAAACTAAGAATCTAGATCTAGACCCTAGTTAAAAATATAACCGCGAAATTAATTAAGCTTTCTAATTCTTTTTATTTATTAGATAGAAAGAAGTCACGTTTTAATAATTAAATTATTTTAATAAACGCGAAATTACGAGCCAACTAGGATTACTATATTATTACTAAATTATATATAATTTATATGTAGAGTTAAACTAAAGAAAAGATTTTATAATATCTAGTCTCGCGCTAGTAGACTAGAGAAAATAGATACTAGAAAAAAAATAAAATATTAAAGTATCTTTAGAATATTTATTATAATCCGAATTAAGTTATTATCGCGAAGAATAAATTTAGAAATTTATAAATAAAAAAAGATAAAAAATTCTATAAATTCCTATTTAAATTTATTTATATCGCGTCCGAAGCTAGGATTTATAATAAAGATTTAAAAAATAAGTTTTTATTAAAAACTCTCTCGTAAATTATAAGAAATAATTATTATAAAATGTAATAAAGATATCTATTTATTTAATAGATTTTCGGAATATTATTATTTTTAGCTAATAGTCTAGAAATTATAGATCAGGGATATCTTAGAAACCGCTTTAATACAGAAAATCCGTTCTTAGTACATAAAAAAAACCTAAAGTCGAATAAAACTCTAGAATAATCTTAAAAATTACGCTATATTAATGGAGATTAGCGTAACTAATTAATAAAAAAAGGTAAATACTTTAACTACTTTAAACGAGGATATTATCCTACTAATTATTTTAATAAGAATCTTATTTTATTAAGAGCATTAGAATCATAGAATAAGAATACTAAGATTTCTAGCTAGTAAAAAAAAAGAATATCTAGAAGTCTTTATTCTAGGCGAAGTTTATATTAAATAATATAATTAAATTAATCTCTAGAAACTACTAGGGAATCTAAATAATTATTTTATAATCTAGATTTAAGTAGTAAAAAATAGAATATTATTTACTATAAAAATACTAGTTAATACCGGAATAAATAGTCTTTATTTTATAAATATCTTAATAGCTAATCTGCTCGCGAAATATTATTAAACGTAGCTAATTCTATTAAAATAATAGATTCTAATAGTAAGATTTAATAAAAAACATGCCGCACCGATTACTTATATAATAATATTAAATCTAATAATAAATAGCCGATGGCAGGGATAAGTATTTTTTATTTTCGTGGAATTAGGATATTATAATATTATACTTAGAAAGTTCTAGTTAAGTAAATATAAAGTCTTATCTAACTATTATAAAAAATAATTAATTTAGTCTAACGAGCTAATTATGGCGAAAAAAATATAAGTTAAAGAATTATTAAATTTCTTTAAAAGTATTCTATAAAGGCCTAAAATAAATTAGAAAGATTAGAAAGATATAATTTATAAAGATAGGCTAATAAAGGAAGAGATATAGAGTAAATAGTATAATAAGAAACGTTATAAATCCCCTAAATCCCAGATATAGGATAATATACTAGTTTTAAATAAGATAGAAAGGATCCTAGCTAAAAAGAAACTAAATTTTAATTAAAATTAGAAAACTCCCGGTCCTGATTAAAAGAATATTTAATTATTAACTTTTATTTAGATAGATATTATAATAATTAAAGTAATTAGTTTCTTCCGATATATCCGAAATAAGGATAATAAAGTATTTCTTATCTTATTATACTAGATTAATAAGATTATTACTTATAAAATAGACTTTACTATAATATCCTGATCTCTGATCTTACTCGATATTTACATGGTTTATATTATTTAATATATTTATTCTATAATAGGTTTATTTACATACTATCTAATATAGTAATCTATTTCTCTTTCTTTTTTTTTCTTTAATCTAGTATCTTCGTATTTAGTTTATAATATCGATTTATTTCTTTATTCCTGAGGCTGTTATATTATATTAGATTTACTATAACTTTTTTTTTAATATTTTAGCCCCTAATTAATATAAATATCTTAATTCTATTAAACCGTCTTCGATCAGGAGCTAAACCCTTATATATATAGCGGTAATAATAGCTATAAAACTAACTAACTGATTAATTAATATTAAATAATTAAACTAACTACGATTCTGATTAAATTATAAATAAATAATTATAACGCGTTTAGGTTATACTAAATTTAACCCCCTCTATTACCTAACTATTCTACTAAGCGAAAACGAGGCAGGAGGCGAACTGATTTTAAAGAATAAATTCTTTTAGTACTATAAAAATGATCTAAGTCGTCTATATTAAATAATAGAGAACCTCTTTAGTAAGGCTTAAGAACGAATTAACTAATTTAAAATTAGAGCTAATAAATATGAATCTGTTTTTAAAGAATAGGAAGCCCGAGTCGCTTTATTAAAAGAATTTATCGAAAAGACTAAAGAAGTCTAAAACTAAAAAACTAAGATTAATTCGCTCGTTACTAGAATAGTAGAACTGCGAGCTAGAATTCGAATTCTTTTTAAAAAACTAGTTTTTATAAAATTAATTAAGCTCTTTAACCTCCTATATCTGTTAGATAGAAAGAAATTATATTTTAACAACTAGATTATTTTGATAAATATAAAATTAAGAATTAATTAAGATTACTATACTACTTCTAATCTATATATAACCTATATTTAAAGTCGAATAAAAAGAAAAGCCTTATAGTACTTAATCTTAAGATAATAAACCCGAAAAAATAAATATAGAGATAAAAATAAAATACTAGAATATCTCTAGAGTATTTATTATAATCCGAACCGGGCTATTATTATAAAAAATAAATTTAGGAACTTACAGATAAAGAAGATTAATAAATTTTATAAATTTTAATCTAAATTTATCTATATAGCCTCTAAAGCAGGTATTTATAATAAGAATATAAAGAATAAACTCTATTAAAAATTCCTTCGTAAGCTGTAAGAGATGACCGTTGTAAAATATAATAAAAATACCTATTTATTTAATAGATTTTCGGAATATTACTCTACTATAACTAACAGTCTCGAAATTATAGACTAAGAATATTCTAAGAACTATTTTAACGCAGAAAACTAAGCTTTAGTAGGTAAGAAGAATCTAAAACTAATTAAATCTTAAGAATTATGTTAAATAGATATAGATTAATATAATTAACTAATAAGACAAAAAAAATATTTTGATTATTAATAATATAGTGATATTCTATTTCCTAATTATACCTTATACTAACCTACCGTAATATATAAATATATATTAAGCCAGATATCTAGCTTAAATACGGCTATATAGCACCGAAACTTATAAAGTGCTAATTATAATATAATAAATTTATAAACTATATCTAAATAGTAAAGAATATAGTTTATTTTCCTAAATTCTAAGTAATATCTTATTAACTATTATTTTTATTTTACTTCTTCTCTAAGTATTCTACATATTCTAATTTATTATCTTCTATACTAGCTATATCCGCGTCTAAATCCCTAGTTATATTATACTCTTCTTTCTTATCCGTATTTCTCTCTATATTCTTAGTTAAATCGATATAGCCTAGCTTTATATTTTATTTATTCTTATCTCCGAACTTATCAGGATCAGAATTATTAGATAATATACTAAATTATTTATTATCTATATTAATAAATAAATATATAAGACATCGTTCTGTCGATAGAGTTTTAGAAAAAAGAAAGTTATTAATAATAACTCCGTTATATATAGATAATATTCTTAGATTATTAAAGACTCGAAGAATCTTCTTTTAACTAAAATTATTTATAAGAGATTAAATAAAGTAAGAATTATTCTTCTATAGTTATTATAGCCCCGTGAAAAATGTGAGTTAAATAGAAATATTTATATTAGTATTAGTAGAAGTCCGGAATAAGAGAATCTATTATTTATAGCGAATCTATTTTCTATTATTAGTAGAAATATTATTATATATAATCCACTTTTTAGCGAAGCTGAATATTTTACTATATTATTAAAAGGTATATATCTTAGTAATTATTAGTTATATATCTTTAAAAGTATCTTTATAATTCCGGTCAAGCTAACTAGAATTAAGGATATTCCGGTTAAACTACTTTATAAATATCTAGTAGGCATGTTTTATTATCTTAAATTTCTAAGTCTTAAGGTTATTTTAAAGATCTTTAGTAAAGGTAGTATATAATACTATATTAGACTTAATATCTAGAATAATTTAATAAATTATATATTCTCACTTAGTAATATCTAATAATAGCAGAAACTCCTGCCGTAACTTTATAATTAATTTTAGTCTAGTTTTACTATTATCTAAATTTTCTATTTATCTAGCTTAGAACTAGTCTAGAATAATATAGTTCGCGTTAAATTAACCTCTGTTAGTGGTGGTGAGGAGAATAATATAGTACTGAAGCTATTAAGAGAAGACTAATTAGTACTTATTAATCTATACTAAAAGATAGTAAGTACCGGGCTCTGCTTTACTCTTCGAGTAGTAGTAGAGTCCTAAATAGTAGCAGGGCCCCGAGCGGTACTAGATGGCTAGATTAGCTGGATTAGCTATATAGATACTAAGGGAAGGGCGTTAGTCTAGGATATATTCTAAATCTTTAATAGTGAGGTAATATATATACTCTAGCGGGAACCGGCTTTAAATACTACTAAGCCTTATTTTATAGTTCTATTTATAATCTGGGGCCGCTGTTAAATATTTTTAGTAACTATAAAATTTATAGCTAGTCTTTTTTATGTTATTATAGGTTATTTAGCTAAGAATATTATTTTATATTTCTAGTAGAGAGAAAAATTAAGATTTAGTATAATATAGATTAAGATAAGAAGATATTTATAGAATAATTTAAAATTAGAGCTAATTTAAATATTTAATTCTCTTTCCTATTTTTTATTATAATTATCTATAATTTTACCGGTATTAGAACTAGTGCTACTAGCCTAAGACTCTAAATATAGTAAAGTAAAGAAGTTAGAGAGTCATTCTTTAAAGATTCTATAAAAGATTAAAATAAGCTAGATATCTAGAAGAATAGATAGATATTTTAAATTCTTAAATCGTATATTTATTCCACGAATAGACCTTACAGGTTATATACTTAATTAGAATATTATAGATAATAAAGAAAGATATTATATTTAGCTTGATTAATAAAGTATCCGTGTGGCCAGTAAACACCCATACCGCCTTCGCGATATGGGTGTTTATCAGCGGAAAGGAAATTTCGGCGGAAAGGAAGAAATTCAATTTATTTATAAAATAACTCGAATTTTAATCCCTAGAACTAACATAATCCATAAAAAAAAAGCGATTATTTATATCTTTTACCATTTTACTATTTAAAGAAGGGTTTTTAATTTTTCACAGCTGGCGTGGGAGGGAGAAATCCGTACGCTTTTTTATATATCTTATCTGCCTTTCTCTTCGCTGCTAATACCTCTTTTTCTCTCCTACGTGTAATAGAGCGATTTATATCTCGTGATTTTAATATATTATTATTTAAAAGACCTAGAATTAATTATTTAGAGGATTTACGCCTCTAAGATATCTGGATAACTTTTATTTATTTAAAAGTAGTATTTATTATAGCGAGTTCCTCTATTTAAATTATTTATTATTAAAAGATATTATTAAGACCTCGTTAAAATTATATAGATTTCTTCTTATTTTATAAAAAATAAAATATCTTTTTCTTATTCTTTTTAACATTTTTCGACGATTTTGGAGGCGAGTTATAAATATTAAAAAAAAAGAACTTAAAGAAGAAATAGTCTTTTTAAATGCGTGTAGATTAGGCGCTAAGATCTCTAGTAAAAATAGTAAAGACTACTTAATTACTTTAATTATAGAGAATCTATTTAAAGGAAAGATTTCACGTTCTTTAAATAAATTCCTAATTAAATATTGATTAAATGTCTTTTTCCGTACGGCCGCGATATTATATAAAAAGTATAATTTATCTTCTATAACCCCGGCCTACTGCGCGATAAGATTATTTATATTATAAAAGTATGTCTTATATATAAAAAAAGGTTTTCTATCGAGGGACTGGCAGAGGTGAGTTATATAAGGTAAAAAATAAAAAGAAAAAATCTCGTAGATTTCGCAGAGTTATAGAAATTTAGCTATTTTATAAGAAGTATAACTATTAAAGATAAGAATATATTTTTCTTTTTTTTTATACGATTCTTTATCTTTTTATAAAAATAATAAAGCTACTAAATTAGAAGTTTATTATTTATATATCCGCTTACAGAGACCGCAGTATAAAAGTTAAGAAGATCTTTATAATTATACTAACTTTCTATAAAGCGTTATTCTTTAAAGATAAAAAGTAGCGTTATAATCTAACTATTTACAGCGATATATTTAAGTATAGTTATATTTTCTAAATATTCTATTTTAACAAGATTATTAATCTTTTTTTTTTTATTAAGAATATTTCGCGCCTTTCTTTTCCCTGGTTAAAAGCTATATTTATTAAAATTATATATAAGATAATCGAGAACCCTACGAAGTAAATTCTTAAATAAATTATACTAAAACTAAAGTTTCCTAATATTCTCTATCTTTATCCGCTTTTTTTTTTATTTTCTAAATTTCTAGTCTAATTTTAATACAAGATAAGATCTTTTTCACGAAATAATATAGCTAAGTAGGACTAACACGTTAAGTAGGATTATCCCGCTGTATAGCTTGATTCGCCTAATCGCGAAGCAGTTAAAAGATGATTAGGATATTTAATTTTTATATTTTAGTAACCTAACGGACTAAGGTAGTTTCCTGATATTAAGTAAGGGCTTTATTTATAGAGATTTAAGCGGTTTTAGGCTATTATTTCTCGCGAAGGCGTTTATAGAGCGTGTGATATAGAATATTAGAAATTCTAGATACCTACTCGAGATAGTATAAGATTAAAATATATAATTATTAGTTATAAGAAAGGAGCGAATTTTCCTAATATAGTAAGGGGTCTATGTTATAAATATTAATTTTTAAAGAATTATAACTAGATTAAAGAATAATCTACTAAAAAGCTAAGTTAGAGTCTTTAAATAATATATATTTAGAGAATTATATATAAAGTATTTTTTTAAGCTTATTTCTATATCTTATTTATAAAAAAGTCTCTAAGTAATATAAAAAATTTTAGTCGCTTAATCTTTATACTATCTATTTAATCTTATATTTTATCTGTAAAAATCTCTTTTAAATTATTTTAATTATATCTTAATTCCCTTCTATTAACTTATTAATAATCTTTTCTAAAATTAACTTATAATTATTAATATCAGTCTCACAGTACTATTTTCTAGCTTATAATAAATATAACTTCTTATCCTAGATAATCTATTTATTAAGATTATTTATTATATTACCTATATTATATTCGCTAAACTCGGTTATCATGATAAGTAGCGTCTTTTTTTTACCTCTATTACGCAGATACTTATTAAAGATGCTATTATAGATATATTTATATATTAAGATAACCTTTTTTTACCCGATACATAAAATTCTTTTAATAGTTTAATCTTAGGCGGACTTTAAGATTATTAATAAGTAAAAGTAAATATTTTAATATTGTTTTTAAAGATTTAGCCCGCTCGAAAGAATATTATATATTAAGACTAAAATCTAATACTTAGTATAGAAATTATTAAATTTTAAAATAATCTTCTTTTATTTTATATTATCTATTTTTATATAAATAATCTTCACTTTGATCCCCGTCTCTTAAAGATAGATAATAATATAGACTTATTTAGCTAGCTATAAGATAAATATAATAGATTTTTTTTATAGAGTAGTAATTTATCCTGAATGATAGGAAGTATTACTCTTATCTTAGGTAATTCTTATAAAAGAAATCCTAGATTTACTAATATATATTTTTTAGTAGATTTTTTAGAAATCTGGATATAGATATTAGTAGTTCCTTTCTTATTTAATTTAAGATTTTTACTAATAGCGCTTCTCTAAATTTTAATAATTCTTTTTTTATTTATAGCCTAAAGGGCCCCAGGAATAGTATCTATTAAAAATATTAATTTAAGCTATTTAAATCCTAATTAATTATAGAATAATATTAGTCGCCTTTTTATTATTCTAGTAAAATTTATTATTATTTTTTTTAAGTATAAAAAGCCCTTTACAATATTTCTTTTATAAGACCTTATATACGGAGTACTTAGATATTTTAAAGATATAATATACGACTTTTTACTTAAAGCCCAGGATACTTTTACCGATTTAAGTACCGCCTATAAATAAGATTCTGGATCTAATCGTCCGACGAATCATATAATATATAAAAATAAATCGCGGGCGTTAACTAGATATATTAATTCTTATTTCGCTATTACGGCTAAAAATGTGTTTATTAACTATCTTTATATTATATAGAACTTTATACTTCTTCTCGCTAAAAATCTTATCTTTAAATATATTCTACATATCTTTTATATTTAAATCAAATATGGTGTTCTTTAAGAGTAACTTATTATAGTCTTTAAAATTATGAAGGCTATTAAAAAATAGGATTATAATTAGTAGGAAGTTAAAATTAGCTTTTAATAAGCGAATTATATCTATATATTAGGAATCCTGGTTTCTTATACTATGTGCTTTATTTATAATAATAAATCTAAAATACTCTTTAAATAAAGTAGACTAGGAAGCTAATTATTTCTTTATTTTCTACTTCTAATATTGCTGGAAAGTAGCAGGACCGTGTTTATTTATTAATATAATATAAGATATTAAGATTATAATTTAAAATTTTATATAAAAGATCTTATAGTCTTTTATTAGAAGTCTATTAATTAATAAGTCTTTTATTCGTTTTCTACTATTCCCGTGATAGATATAAAGTCGTAATTTATTAGTTATATTATAGATCTTACTCTTCTATTATCTAAGAAAAGATATTAATATTATAATTAGTATTAGCTTCGCGACTGGCGGTTACTATTTATTTTATAGCGTCTTTTTTATCTTAGTCTTGAATCTATTCTATATCTATTTTATAATTAATCTGTAAAAGGGTTTCCTAAGATACTTATTAGTTTATATATAATATTAATCTAAAAGTCTCTTAGATTTTTCCTAAATCTATTATATCGCTTAATAATACTCTATATAATTAACTACCTTCTTTTATCTGGAATAGTACATTAATTACTATAACCTATTACTATTTTAGTTAAGCCTTAACCCTTATTCTAGATAGGTAAGAATTATTAGGATCTTTAATATCTAGATTTTAATAGATCTTTATATAATTCTTTCTTTAATAAGTCTGATTATTAAATAAAAATTATATTAAGTCTAATTACTATAAGTTTTCGGGAGATAAACGTATAAATTTATTTATACTATTCTTAAAGGACTCGCTTATTCTAAAGGCATGCTTAATATTCTTTATTATCTAGTATAATTACAGGTTAAAAAGATCTTTCAGATTAATACTTATCTTAATAATTAATTTCTTCTTTTTAGACTTGGGCGTTACTTTAGTATCTTTATTAATTTAGACTTTTAATATACTATTAATAGTAGATTATTTAATAGAATTAGTCTTTAATATTATATTCTCTACCGCCTAAGTATCTTTTAATAATATTAAGTTCTCGGATCTATTAATTATAAGATTACTATAGTTCTTAATTATTATAATAATTAATATATACTACTAAAAAGGGTCTTTAATATTAAATTTAGTCTTTTAATATATAAGAATTAATCTCTTCTAAAAACTAAGTTCTTTTTCTTTATTAGGATTATTATTTTTAATAATTAAATCTTTTCTCGTAGAATCGTCGCTGGGGCTATTCTTACTATTATATTTTTTATTATTTTTATCTGTTTTCTTTATTAAGATGTTATCTTTAGTAGATTATTAGTAATTTATAATCTATTTAAATATATATATATATACCTTTATTCTGGGTTACTCTACTCTTTAGTCTTTTTTTTAACTAGTTATTTTTCTTAGTATCCTTAGTGCCCGTAAGGTCTTCTTTAGTTTTAATATTTTTTAAACTTCTTTTCTAGCTCTCTATATATATCGTTTATAAAATCTTTTTATAAGTTATATATAATAAATTATTTACCTCATTCAGTGTTAATTATACTAATGCTATCTATTTTTTTTTAAATTTAAAAGTATATAAAGTTTTTAGATATATTTTTTTATTTTCTAGATTATTAGCTTCTTATCTCCTTCTAACTAGCTTTTTTAGTAGAAAATACTATTATTCGATGTTGTATTCTTATATTTTACCTAATATAAGAAACTGGCTAAAAAGTCTATTTTTTTCTATTTATTTTTATCCGGCTCTCTTCTAGAGTACTTCTATTAGTCTAAAGTCTTATTCTCGGCTAGTCTCTGCTGTATAGTATTTAGTTAGATATTCTTTTTATTCTTCTTTTTAATCTTAGAAAGCAGGCATTCTTTCTGGAACTTAACCTAGAAAGGTTAAAATATATCGCTTTTTAGTTATTTATTAAGTACAGCCTTCTCTGCTAGATCTAGAATCTTAATTATTTTATTTTTATCCTTCGGCTTCTTTACCTGTATTTTTACTAGTAATACTTATATTAGTATAGATAGTCTATAAAAGGATTTTAATTTATATCATGCCGGCTTACCTTCCCCAAGTATATTATAATTAATTTTAATATACATATTTTTTTTTTCTTTATATTCTTTATTTATTATAGTCGAATCGATGATTGAAATAATTTTAAATAAAGAATCTTAATTAGTTAATTTTTATATAATATAAAATATATTCTATCTGATAAAATAGGAAGGGAGGGAGGGGGGAGTAAAGATGAGGTTAAAGAGATTAAAGAGATTAAAGAGATTAAAGAGATTAAAGAGATTAAAGAGATTAAAGAGATTAAAGAGATTAAAGAGATTAAAGAGATTAAAGAGATTAAAGAGATTAAAGAGATTAAAGAGATTAAAGAGAAAGAAGAGATTAAAGAGATTAAAGAGATTAAAGAGATTAAAGAGATTAAAGAGAAAGAAGAGAAAGAAAAGAAAGAAGAGAAAAAGATAAGAAAGAAAAGAAATTAATAACTAATTATTATAAGAAATAGGTTCACTGAAAATTCTATTATAATAAATAAGATAAAAGCTAGAGTCTAGAGATTTAATAATTCTAAATCTATAAATAATAGAATATTAGATATAAAATTAAAGATAATTAAGTTGAAACTATCTCTAGTAAAATATAATAGAAAATTAATTTTTAAGGTTTTTTAACGTTATAAATTATTAGTTAACTAAGAACGAACTATAACTTATTAGTTTTAGAACTAAAATTTACTATTTATATATAAATATAGTACTAAGAACAAATTATCAATCTATAGAAGAATAACTATACTAAAATTAATATATTTTGATTTTCTTACCGCTTAGTAACCTAGAACTAGTTTAAACCGGTTCGTTTTTATTATACAACCCTTAGTAAACTACTAACCGAAGATAACTGGTAAATAACTGAAAGAAACTGAAAGAAACTGTACCAAGTTGGTTAAAAACGTAATAATTTAATGATTTACCCCACACAACCAAAGGCCTCAGTCTACTATGTATAAAAATCTATACGCAGTTATATAGAGATCGAAACTAGTATTTAATTATATTCTAGTTATAAAAGTTATAAGGTATAGAGACATGATATAAAATATATAATAAAAAAATACTTATAATCGTTAATTATTTAAATATTAGTAGTACTACCCAGAAGAAAGCTAATTTTTAGTTATAGTACTATCTAATCATGCTAATCTACGGGTTTTTATAATAATTAAAGAACTTTTTAAATATTAGGTAAGATAGACGGAAAAACTAGCTGCGTTTAATTTTATAATTAAATATTATCCGGAAATAAAGAATCTTATAAATATATTAAGCTATCGTCTAGACTATAAGTCTAAAGAAGATGAAGTTATAAAGAATTTAATATTACTAATTTTATAAAATAAGCTACGATATAGTCTGTAATCTTAAAGAAAGGATTCTGATAATTAAATAATAATTATAATTATCACGCTTATATATATAAAGCTACGAGCTTCTAATATTACTAAGTCTTATAAGGGAGAAACTTGTATTATAAATAAGAATTATATTAATAGTAATATAAATATTCCGGATATTCTAGTATTATAGCTTATAATATATATAACTATACAGACTAAGTATATTTAGAAAAAATTACGTAGTTAATAATTAATTTAGTAAAATAGATATAAGATAAAAATAACTTTATCCGTAATCTTCGATCTCGTATTAAGATAATCTGTAAATACTAAGTGATTTAGTCTAATAAGTATTAATTAATAAATTAATTAGATTTAAGAATTATATTTTTATTTTACGATTATTAGTAGTATATAAGAAAATTATAAAGATTAATTATAATAATCCGTAGAAAGAATATCTGCGAGAAAGATATATTCTAAATATAATTTACTATATTTGTCTATTAATTAGTAAATATTCTAGCTAAAGTATCTAATAATTAAACTATATAGTATATTCGCTTTAATTAAAACAAATTAAAAATATAAGAATAATAAACTCTTAGATTACTTAGTATAGATTAGATTATTTAACTCTTTTGATAAGGTCCTAAGAAGCAGAATATTAATAATATTTTAATAATACTAGACGTTTAGTAAAAGCTTAAATATATAAAACTCGTTAAACTAATTCCTGATTAAATTAAAGGACTTAATTTAACTTAGATATTATAAAGTATTACGCGATCTAATATTCTAATTCTAAAAGTCTTCTCTAATCTCAGGATATAAGAAAAAAGAATATTTAACTAGGAAAGTATCTAATTAGCGGTTAATTTAATAGAAAGATAATTGAAGATAACTATTTTAATAAGTGCAGATATTATATAATAAACTTAAGTAAACGACCGGAATCCCTAATCGTTAAGTATTAATTAAATAAATAATAAAATTAATTTAAGTTAATTAAATAGATAATAAAATTAATTTAAGAAGGTTCCCTTTAAATCAAATAGATATACTACTAGATATAAGACTGGTCTCTATAAGCGCTGCTTACACGTTCAAATTACGGTAAAGTAGTTATTTTTTTCTTTCTTAACTGACCCGAAGGTCCTCAGATAACTACGGAACGCTGCTTACGTAAAGCAACCATAAGTTGGACGGTAAGACGGTAACATTACCGATTATACCGTCCGACCTAACTAAACTTATTTTTTTATATATTATAACTTTCCTTATTTAAATTAATTATCCTATTTATCGTTCTAATTTATTAAATATCTTATCTTTTCTATATATATATAATAATTTATAAGAACACGTCGTGTGAAAAAGCCGGCACTGTTACTATTATTCTACTAATTATAGCGTTAGTCAGATAATTATCCGCTGGTCGGGTCCCTTCTTTAACGCAGCCCACTCCGATTTCCTACCTCCCTCTAATAATAACCAACTACTAATCATTCAATACAATTTGATTCATCAAACTACCCAGTTTAACAATTAATTTTTATAATTATAATAATATTATATAGCCCTTAAAGCGAATATATAATACTATTACTATTAATTAAATAGAAAATAGGCTAATTTCTTAATCTTTTATATGTGATGTCCTGACCTCTAACCTCACTCGATGTTTGCATGGTTTGCACTGTTTAATGTGTTTATCCCATAATAGGTTTATTTACATATTATCTAATATAGTAACCCATTTCTCTTTCTTTCTTCTTTTTCTTTAATCTAATGTCTTCGTAGTTAGTTTATAATATTAATTTAGTTCTTTATTTCTAAGGCTATTATATTATATTAGATTTACTACAACTCTTTTTTCTTAATATTTCAGCCCCTAATTAATATAGATATTCTAATCCTATTAAACTGTCTTTAATCAGGAGCTAAACCTCTACATGTATAACGACGATAACAGCTATAAAATTAATTAATTAATTAATTAATATTAAACGATTAAACTAACTATAATTCTAATTAAATCACGAATAAATAATTATAGCGCGTCTAGATTATACTAAATTTAATCTTCTTTATCGCCTAATTACTCTACTGAGCGGAAACAAGGCAGAAGATAAACTAATCTTAAAAAATAAATTCCTTTAATACTATAAAGATAACCTAAGCTATTTATATTAGATAATAAAGAATCTCTTTAGTAAGGCCTAAGAACAAATTAACTAATTTAAAATTAAAGCTAATAAATAAAAATCTGTCTCTAAAGAATAGAAAACCCAAGCTACTTTATTAAAAGAAGAATTTATTAAAAAGACTAAAAAAATCTAGAATTAAGAAACTAAGATTAGCTCGCTCGCTACTAGAGTAGTAAAATTATAAATTAGAATTTAAATTCCTTTTAAAAAACTAGTTTTTATAAAATTAATTAAGCTTCCTAATCCTCCATATTTATTAAATAAAAAAATTACGCTTTAATAATTAGGTTATTCTAATAAATATAAAATTAAAAGCTAACTAAGATTATTATACTATTTCTAATCTACGTATAATCTACGTCCAGAATTAAATAGAAGAAAAGGCCTTATAGTACTTAATCTTAAGATAATAAACCCGAGAAAATAAATATAAAGATAAAAATAAAATACTAGAATATCTCCGAAGTATCTATTATAATCTAAATTAGGCTATTATTATAAAAAATAAATTTAGAAACCTACGAATAAAGAAAAATAATAAATTCTATAAATTCCTATTTAAATTTATCTATATAATGTCTAAAGTAGATATTTATAATAACAATATAAAGAATAAGCTCTATTAGAAACTTTATAAACTGTAAAGATACCCGTTATAAAATATAATAAAGATATCTATTTATTTAGTAGATTTTCGGAATACTGCTCTACCATGGCTAACAATCTTAAAATTATAGATTAAAAATATCTTAAAAACTATTTTAATATAGGAAACTACACTCTAATAAATAAAAAGAATCTAAAACCGGTCAAATCTTAAGGACTATATTAAATAAATATAAATTAGTGTAATTAACTAATAAGAGAAAGAAAATATTTTAACTATTTTAAACGAGAATATTAATTTATTAATTATTCTAATAAAGCTTTTATTTCTCTAAGAATTCTTAATCTATAAAAAAAAGATATAAAGATCTCTAACTAAAAAAAAAGAGATATTTAAAAAATCTTTATTCTAAACGAAGTTTATATTAAATAATACGCTAAATTTAATTTTTAGGAGCTATTTAAAAAGTCTAATAATTATTTTATAATTTAGACTTAGGTAGTAAAGAATAGGATATTATTTATTATAAAAATACTAATTAATATTAGAGTAAACGGTCTTTATTTTATAAATATTTTTACAGCTAATCTTCTTACAAATTATTTTTAGATATAACTAATCTTATTAAACTAATAAATCCCGGTAACAGGATTTAATAAAAAATCTATTATATTTATTACTTATACCGTGGTATTAGACCTAATAATAAATAAAAAATAGTAATATTAGATGTTTTTTATTTTTATAGATTTAGGGAAGTATAATATTATATTAGAAAAACTCTAATTAAGTAAATATAGAGTCCTATCTAATTATTATTAAAAATAATTAATCTAATCTAAAGAACTGTCTCTAGTAGAAGAAATTAAGATAATAAAATTATAAAGCTATTCTAAGAGTATCTTATAAAGATCTAAAGTAAATTAGATATATTAAAAAAACGCAGTTCGCCGAGATAAACTAATAAATAAAAAAATAGAAAAATAATATTAAAAAAAATATTATAAATCTCTAAGAATATAAGCTTAGAACTATATAGAATTTTAGAATAAAATATAAAGAGTTTTAAAAGAAAAAGAGTAACATTTATAAAAGCTAATTTCTAGAAAATTATCCCGTGAAGTTAGATTCCTATATTAAATAAATATTATAATAATTAAAGTAGTTAACTTTTTATAATATATATATAATAAAGATAGTAAGATATTTACTACATTACTATATTAGATTAATAAGTTAATTTCCTATAAAAAGGATCCTATAGAATAAGAATTAGAAAAGATTTAAGAATAACTATTAAAGTAATATTAAGAGTTTACTGATATTTTTTTAAAAATATAATTAAATATTTTTTTACCGTATCGATCTTGCGATTATAAAATAGAATTAAAAAATAAACTCTTTCTAAAATACTCGCCTTTATATAAGATAAATATTAAGGAACTAGAAACCGTAAGATAATATATTATAAATAATCTAGCTAAGAATTTTATTATATCTAATAATACACTCTTCGTTTTTTTAATTCTAATAGTAAAAAAGTCTAAAGAAGAACTATAATTCTGTATAAATTATTATAAATTAATATAATTATAAAAAAAATTAATATTCTCTTCTTTTAATCGACGAGATTATGGACTAATTAAATTATATAAAAATTTTTATAAAGATTAATATTTAGTAAAGATTTTATAGGATCCGTATAGATTCTAAGTCTAAAGAATTAATTATATTTTAAATCTAGGATAATATCTATAAATATTAGATAATACTATTTAGACTTACTAACAGATTAGTAATTTTCTAATATTTAATTAATAATACTTTTCTGGACTATTTAGACTAATTTATAACTATATTTATAGATAATCTAATTATCTATAGTAATAATAAGATAGAGTATAAGAAATATATTAAACTAGTTCTTTAATAATTAAAAAATACTGGTCTCCAGGCGTTATTAAAAAAATATAAATTTTATATAACTAGAACTAAATATCTAGACTTTATTATCTCTATTAATAGTATTATAATTAATCCCGAGAAGATTACCGTGATTTAAAATTAGAATATTTTTATAATTATTAAAAATATATAATTATTCTTAGATTTCTATAACTTCTATAGAAGGTTTATTAAGTACTATAATAAAAAAGTAAAATCTCTAAATTAATTAATTAGAGTAGATATTTTATTTATATAGAATAAAAATTAGTAGAATATTTTTAAAGATTTAAAGATAGTACTATTTTCTGCCTCAGTACTCTCCTATTATAACCCGGAATTATTTATTAAATTAGAAACTGATGCGAGCGATAAGGTGATTATAGAATATTATCTTAAATAAATAAGATAGATTAGTAATAATATCTAATAGTATTTTTTTAAAGATAATAACACCTACAGAGGTGAACTACGGAATTTATAATAAAAAGATACTAGCTATTATTAGATTTTTAGAGAAATAGAGAGCCGAGTTAGAAGGATTATAGAGATTAAAGTATTTTAATATTTTTATAGATTATTAAATTCTTAAATATTTTATAATTATAAAAAGATTAAACGCTTGATAGACTAGATAAATAAAGTTCTTATTTTATTTTTATTTCTTAATTAAATATTAATCTAGAAAGTAAAACACACTAGCGAACGTCTTAACTAGATAGAATAAATTTATAGATAAAAAATACTAGATCTAGACTCTTCTTCTCTAGAACTATTTTAAAGAAGATATTTTTTTAACTAAACTTATATTTTTAGATCTGGAACTAGAGCTAATTAACTATCTTTTATAAGTGAATCGTGACTTATAAGAACTTATTATATATTATAATAGGATAGTATTAGAAGATCCGGAATAAAAGCTATATAATAGAAAATTCTTCTTTTAAAAACAGCTAGTAGTACTAGATAAAAAGAATCTTTAAATCTATTTATTAAATAAAGTTTATATTAATAGCCGTTATAGAGTAAGAATATAAATAAATATATTAATAATTATTTAATATACGCACGGAATTATATCTAGAAATATCTATTTTCTAATCTTTTTTAATCTCTATTTATTCCGGATTAATTATAATAATATATAAAAATAGACTTCCGTTCCTTTCTCCTAGCGAAGAATAATAGATATAATAATATATTTATAATAATAGACCGGTTTAGTAAATATATAATATTAGTATCTTACTTTAAGATTATTATAATAAAAAATATAGCGAAATTCTTTTTATAATAAATATATTTTTAGACCGGGTTATCCGATAGTATTATCTTAAATAGAAGATAATTTATTTTTAAATTCTAAATAGAACTCTGTAAGATTCTAAAAGTAAAACTAAAATTATTTTTTAAATATTATCCGCAGACGAATAAAGAAATAGAGATAATTAATTAATATATAATTTAGCGCTTATATTCTTTTATAAATTATTACTAAAATAATTAATTAGAATAATTATCTATAATAGATTTCGCAGCAGCGGTACTATTATATAAATTAATTAATATATTCCTATTTTTTATAGAAAGAGGATTTAAATCCTATATATTTTTTAATTAGTAAGAAATCTTAGAATTCTAAGAATTAAAGATAGAGAGTTAATAAATATAGACTATAGTCTACTAATTAGAAAAGATATAAAGCTATATAAAGGACCGTATAAATAATATTTAATAATATTAGCGAATCTAGATAAATTACTATTATAAAAAAGTTAATTTTATATTAGAAAATATAGTTATAATAATAATAAAGAACTAGTAGTTAGGATATTTTAGTTATAAGTTTAATTAATAAGTAATAAGACTATTTAAAATCTTAAAAAGAAAAGACTATTCTTATTTATTTAATTTACTAGAATTTATATATATTCATTCTATTTTTATATCTGAGAAGCTTCGATGTGCGAATAAAATAAAGCTATTATAAAAATAAATTTAGAATCTATAAGAGCCGGTTAAGGTTAATAACTGTGACGATCCCAACCTCGGCACTTGATATGACTACCGAGGCGTACCAGACTATTTAAGATTAGCAGGATGGCCAAGACTATATAAACCAGATATCAAGGTTTTATATTAAGATTACAGAAGGACCAGAGTACTTTTAAGTAGTATTATTTATTATTTATTTAACTTGTTTGCATTTCTGCTGTACTATTTATTCTCTCTATTAATAGTATTCTATTATTCTTCTCCTTTTTCCTTCTCTAACTTAGTATCTTTATATCTAACCTATAATAAGATTCGTTTTTTTATTTTAAGATTATAACATTATACTAAGTTCACTAAACCTTTTCAGTATTTAATCGATATAGACATACTAACCTAGTTGACCCGTCTTCGACCAAATGCTAAACCTCTACGCGTATAGCGGCGATAACGGCTGTAGAACTGACTAAACTAATTAAACTAATTAAACTAACTGAACTGATTTCGATTCTAATTAAATCGTGACTAATTAACTATAGTATATCTAAGTCGTACTAAATCTAATACCCTCTGTCGCCTGACCGCTCTGTTAAGTAAGGATGAGATAGAAAAGAAACCAATCTTAAAGAACGAATTCCTTTAATATTGTAAAGATAACCTGAACCGTCTATATTAAATAATAGAGAACCTCCTAAATAAGGCCCTAGAATGAATTAGTTAACTCGAGACCTAAGCTAGTGAATATAAAGTCGTATCTAAAGAATAGGAAGCCCGAGCAGCGGTACTAAAAGAAGAACTAATAAAGAAGACTAATAAAACCGAAGCTGAAATTAATTATCTGATAACTAGAGTAGCTAAACTAAGAACCTAGATCTAGACCCCGGTCGAAAATATAATCACGAAATTAATTAAGCTTCTTAATCTTTCTTACTTGTTAGATGGAAAGAAACCACATTTTAATAATTAGATTATCTTGATAAACGCGAAACTACGAGTTAATCAGGATTATTATATTATCCCGGAGCTATGTATGACCTATATATAGAGTTATATTAAAAGAAAGGCCTTATAGTACCTAGTCTTATACTAGTAAACTAGAGAAGATAGATACCAGAATAAGAATAAAATATTAGAGTATCTCTAGAATATTTATTATAATCTAAATCGAGCTATTATCGCGAAGAATAAATTTAGAAATTTACGAATAAAAAAGATAAAAAATTTTATAAATTCCTATCTAAATTTATCTATATCGCGTCCGAAGCTAGGATTTATAACAAAGATCTAAAAAATAAGCTCTATTAGAAACTCCCTCGTAAACTATAGGAAATAACTATCGCAAAGCGTAATAAGAATATCTACTTATTTAATAGATTTTTAGAATACTGTTCCATTATAGCTAATAGTCTGGAAATTATGAATCAGGGATATCCTAGAAACTGCTTTAGTATAAAAAATCCGCTCCTAATAGGTAAAGAGAATCCGAAGCCTAATAAAGCCCTAGAATAATCTTAAGAACCACGCTATATTAATGGAGATTAGCGTAATTAGTTAATAAGAGAAGATAAATATTTTAACTACTTTAAATGGAAATATCATTCTGCTAATTATTCTAATAAGAATCCTACTTCGTTAAAAATACTAGAATTATAAGATAAGGATACTAAGATCCCTAGCTAATAGGAAAAAAAGGATGCCTAGAAGAAGTCTCTATTCTAGGCGAAGTTTATATCGAATAATATACTTAAATTAATCTCTAAAAACTGCTAAGGAACCTAAATAATTATTTTATAATCTAGACTTAAGTAGTAAAGAATAGAATATTATTTACTATAAAAATACTAGTCGATACTAGAGCAAACGGTCTTTATTTTATAAATATCTTAATAGCTAACCTGCTCATAAAATATTATTAAATATAGCTAATTCTACTAGAGCAGCAGATTCTAGTAATAGGATTTAATAGAAAACACGTTATATTAATTACTTATACGATAATATTAGATTTAGTAGTGGACGACCGATAATAGGAATAAGTATCTTTTATTCTCGTGGAATTAGAACGTCACGATATTATATTTAGAAAGCTTTAATTAAGTAAGTATAAAGTCTTACCCGACTATTATAAAAAATAATTAATTTAGCCCGACGAGTCGACTATGGCGAAAAAGATATAAGTTAAAGAATTACTATATTTTCTTAAGAGTATTCTATAAAGGCCTAAAGTGGATTAAAAATATTAGAAAGATATAGTTTACAGGAATAGGCTAATAAAGGAAGAAATATAAAGCGAGTAATATAATAAAAAATACTATAGATCCTCTAGGTCCTAGATACAGGATTATATACTAGCTTTAAATAAGATAAAAAGGGCCCTAGTTAAAAAGAAGCTAAATTTTGACTAGAATTAGAAAGCTTCCGGTTCTAATTAAAAGATTATTTAACTATTAACTTTTATTTAGATAGATATTATAATAATTAAAGTGATTAGTTTCTCCCGATGTATCCGAAGTAAGGATAATAAAGTATTCGCTATCTTATTATATTAGATTAATAAGATTATTATTTATAAGAAAGATCCTGCCCAGGAAGAACTAAAAGAAATCTAATAATAAATATTAATTTAATACCGAGAATTCGTTAATATCTTTTTAAAAATATAATTAGATACTCTCCCACTAAACTGAAACTATAATTATAAGATAGAGTTAAAGAATAAACTCTTCTTAGGATACTTATTACTATATAAGATAAATATTAAGGAGTTAGAAATAGTAAGATAATATATCGTAGATAATCTAGCGAAGGATTTTATTATCCCTAATAATACGCTGTTTATCTCTCTAATTCTAATAGCTAAGAAGCCCGGAGGAAGATTACAGTTCTATATAGATTATTAAAAACTAAATATAATTATTAAAAAAGACTAATATCCTCTTCTTTTAGTAAATAAGATCATGGACCGATTAGCACGCGTAAAGATCTTTACTAAAATTAATATCTAATAAGGATTTTATAGAGTCCGTATAAACTTAAACTTTAAAAAACTAACTACTTTCCGAACTTAATATAGAATCTATAAATATTAAGTTATATCTTTCGGACTAATGAACGGGTCTACGACCTTTTAATATCTAATAAATAATACTTTCTTAGACTACTTGGACCGTTTTATGACAGTCTTTATTAATAATCTAATTATCTATAGTAATAACGAGATCGAATATTAAAAATATATTAAACTAGTACTTTAGAGACTCCGGGATACTAGACTATAAATATTTTTTAAAAAATACGAGTTTCATGTGACAAGAATAAAGTATTTAGGCTTTATTATCTCTATAGAAAGTATCGCGATAGATAATAAGAAGATTACTGTAATTTAGAATTAGAAGACACCTTTAATAATTAAAGATATATAGTTATTTTTAGGCTTTTATAACTTCTACCGGAGGTTTATTAAGTATTATAGTTAAAGAGCTAAAGCTTTAAATTATTTAATAAGAGCAGACGTTCTATTTATATAGAATTAATTATATTAAGATACTTTTCAGGACTTAAAGGCAGTATTCTCTTTTATTCTAGTTCTTATCTTCTATAATCTAGATCAGTCTACTAAGCTAGAAACTAATATAAGTAACGGAGTGGTCTCCGGAGTATTATCTTAGTTATAGAAGAAGGATTAGTAATAGTATTTTATTACTTTTTTCTCTAAGATTATAATACCCGCAAAGATTAATTATAGGATTTATAATAAGGAGATATTAATTATTATTAAATTATTAGAGAAATAGCGAGCCGAGCTAGAGGAATTATAAAAAATAGAATAATTTAATATCTTTACTAATTATCGAGCTCTCGAGTATTTTATAATTATTAAGAAGTTAAATACTTAATAGGTAAAATAGGTAGAGTTTCTATCCTATTTCTATTTTTTAATCTAATATTAATCTAGAAAATAGAATATATTAATAGACGTTCTAACCAGGCAGGATAGATCTATAAATACGGAGTTTTAATTCTAGATCTTTCTTCCTAGAGAATGCCTTAAAGAGGGCGTTTTTCTAATTAAACTTATACTAATAAATATAGAATTAGAGTTTATTAATCATCTTTTTCATACTAATCGTGACTTATAGGAGCTCGCTGTATTCTGAGATAAGGCAATAATAGAGGACCTGGATTAATAACTACTTAATAAGAAGCTCTTTTTTTAAGAGCGATTAATTATACTAAATAAAGAAAATCTCTAAGCTCGTTTACTTAATAAAATCTACCGGTAGCCCTTAATAGCTTATCCCGGAAAGAGTAAAACGAAATAACTAATTAGGACTTGGTATTAGTAACTAATCTAGAGTAAAAACGTGAACTAATATATTAATAACTATTTAGTCTACCAGTGATATTATATCTAAAGAAACTTATTTTCTAGACTTCTTTAACCACTCCTAGTCCCTAATTAATACTAATAATATATAGAAATAGATTTCCGATCCTTTCCTCCGGCTAAGAAAGATAGTTATAATAGTATTCTAATAATAATAGATAGATTCTATAAATAAGTCGTGTCTATATCCTGCTTTAAGACCATCATAGCTAAGAATATAGCTAAGCTATTTCTATAATATATTTATCTATAGATAGATCTTCTAGATATAATAGTTTTAAATAAAGAAAAATAATTTATCTCTAAATTTTAAACAGAACTTTATAAAATCTTAAAAATTAAATTAAAGTTATCTTCTAGATATTATCCTCAGTTTAATAGGAGAATAGAGGTGGTTAACTAATATATTATATAATAATTAAAATCTTTTATAAATTACTACTAAGATAATTAGCCAGAGTTATTATCTATAATAGATTTTACGACTGCGGTATTACTGTATAAATCTACGGATATATCTCTATTTTTTATTAAAAAAAAATATAAATCTTATATATTCTTCGATTAGTAGAAAGCCTCCGTACTCTAAGAGTTAAAGATTAAGGATTAGTAGGCCCAAGCTATAGTATGACAGCTAGAGGAAATATAGAATTATATAAAAGGATATATTTTATAGATTTAATAATATTAGCAGATCCAGGCGAATCGACACTAAAGGAAAGTCGACTTTAAATTTAGTAACTTAATTATAATAATAATAAAAGATTAGAATATAGGACGTCCTAGTCGGAAACTTAGTTAATAAGTACTAGGCCCGTTTAAGATTCTTAAAAAAAGGGGTTACTTTTACCTGCTTAATTTACCGGAGTTAATAAAGATCTATCTAGTATTTATACCTAAGAAGTTACGTCGTGCTAATAAATCCGCCCCTCTAAAAGATCAGATCCTTAATCCGCAGAAACCGGTTAAAGTTAATGAACAGGAAGAATAGGAGATAGAATAAATTCTTACTTACCGCCTGCGTTATCGGAAGCTATAGTACCGTGTTAAGTAGATTAGATATAATAATAATAATGCCTGGTATCTAGCTAGTAACTTTAAAAACTCGCTATCTCTTATTCGTGTTTTTTATAATCAGTATCCTGAACTTCCCGGATTATCTACTCGCTTATCTCTTTAGCTCGCAGCTGCTGAGAATAATAAGTTCCTGCCGGATTACCTAGATAATAATCGCGTCTTAATACTAACTAGTTAAGGGTAACTGTTTTTCTTTGCGAGGGGGGGGGGTAATATAACAATCCTAATCTCGGCACTTGATATAATTACCGAGACGTACCAGACTACTTAAAATTAGTAGGATAGCTAAGACTATATAAACCAGATATTAAGGTTTTATATTAAGATTATAGGAGGATCAGAGTACTTTCGAGTAGTGCTATTTATTATTTATTTAACTTATTTATATTTCTATTATACTATTTATTCTTCCTGTTAGCAGCGTTCTGCTATTCTTCTTCTTTTCCCTTCTCTAACTTAGTATCTTCGTATCTGACCTACAATAAGATTCGTTTCTTTATTCTGAGGTTGTAACAATAACTAGAAAAAATAGAAGATTAAATAGATTCTTATTTATTATTTATACTATTAAAAGCTTTAATGCCGAGTTAAGTAAACTAGTTATAATAATAATAATATCTAGTATCCTATTTAGAATTTTAAGAATTTACTAACCTTAATTCGTAATTTTTATATTTAATATTTTAATTTTTCTAGATTCCCGTCTTATCTTAATCTTTGGCTTAAGACCGCTAAGAATAATAAATTCTTATTTAATTATTCTAATAATAATAAATCTCGGCTTTATAATAGTTAAGGATAACTGCGCTCTAGAGAAGAGAGATAATATAATATCCTAATCTCTAATCTTACTTAATATTTATATAATTTATATTATTTAATATATTTATTCTATAATAGGTTTATTTATATACTATCTAATATAGTAACCTATTTCTCTTTCTTTCTTCTTCTTCTTTAACCTAGTATCTTCGTATTTAGCTTACAATATCAATTTATTTCTTTATTCCTGAGGCTGTCACATTATAGAGAAAAAAAGGTTTTATTAGTTAGAACTATAGAGGTAGCCGGAACAGATATAAAAAACAGTGTTTTATTAAGATTAATTAGTAGTTTTATGCGTCTTAGTATGGACTAATTAGAATATTTATGCTGAAACGGGTTCTTGGCGGATAACCCGCGGGTACCCGCCAAGAACCCACGGGTCTACGGGTATGGGTTTTAGGTATTAGGTATGAACCCGACCCAAAGCGAGGTCTAGTAATCGGACAACGAACCGCCGGGACAACGAACCGCCGGCGGTCCGCTGTCTTCCTCACCGCTTCAAATCACATATATTTAACCTTTTATAATTCAATCAAAATTGAAGCTATTCGATCGTATAGTGCCTCTATCTCGAGATAAAAGATTAGAGCTTGCTTGTAAGGCCTTGAATAAAGATTAATTCATCTCTAAGTAAACGTGCGCTACAGTAGCTTTTAACATTAAGATAAGTATCTTTAAAGGACGATTAAAAGGAGTTAAATCTCGCGTTAAATTAGACGACCACCCACCGGCGAAAGGCGGTGGGTGGTCGGGTCCGCCACTACTAGCTTGGTACCGGAACATTCCGCAGGAGGCTCTTTAAATTCATTCCCTTTTGCGACTGGGAGTCTGCAGAACACCAACTTGCTAATCTACGATATTTACTTTGCTGCTTAAAATTCCTGCCATCAAGAGTGGTTGCGTGGTTCGGAATGACTTTGCAAGCAATCAAATACCAAAATGGCAACTTGGCCATTCTTGACCAGCTGCAGCTCCCATATGTGGAAGAATATATAGCAATACCCACAGCTGAGGATGCCTGGCATGCTATTAAGGAAATGCGGGTGCGGGGAGCGCCTGCAATTGCCATTGTGGCGGCGCTGGCCCTAGCATCCGAGCTCAATACACTCGTGACGAGCAATCAACTGCCATTCGAAGCAAAGGATACTCAAGAGTTTATTACTTGGAAATTACAGTATCTAGTGAGCAGCAGGCCTACTGCGGTGAACCTTGGTGATGCGGCGCGAAAACTCGAGGCTGTAGTGGCCGATAGTGTCGAAAAACCCGATTCTACGAGCCTGAGCGTTGCGTCTTCCTATATCAGATCCGCCGAGGGTATGCTGGTCAAGGATGTGGAGGATAACAAGATGATTGGGAAAAATGGCGCAAAATGGATAATGGCGAACGCGGTTACCGGGCCCGAATCCAAAGCCACTGTCCTGACACACTGCAACACCGGGTGAGTTACGAGTTGCTGTTGATCGTGAGAAGAAAGTATTATGCTAACATGAAAATTTGGCCAGTTCCCTTGCAACGTCTGGTTATGGAACAGCCCTGGGTGTGATCCGTGCCCTGGCTTCCGATAATGTACTACGGCATGCTTACTGCACTGAAACAAGGCCATACAACCAAGGATCTCGTTTAACTGCATTTGAGTTGGTACACGATAACCTGCCAGCCACTTTAATAACGGATTCCATGGCCGCCGCACTCTTTGCGAAGCTAGGAATGGGCATGAATGCAGTTGTTGTTGGGGCAGATAGGGTTGCAGCGAATGGCGATACGGCCAATAAAATAGGCACCTATGGCCTCGCTGTCCTAGCACGCCATCATGGAATTAAATTTCTTGTCGCTGCACCGTTAACAACCATTGACTTGACCACCAGATCAGGCAAGGATATTGTTATCGAAGAACGGCCTGCTTCTGAAGTTGCCCAAATAAGAGGACCGTGTCAAACAGATGATTCTAGCGGGCGCCTGAGATTGGAGACAGTATGCGTAGCAGCTAAGGGAATTGACATCTGGAACCCTGCATTTGATATTACGCCCTGCGAGCTAATTGATGGCATCATAACGGAGAAGGGCGTTATAGAAAAGGGCAGTGATAATCAATTTTCGATGGAAAATTTGTTTTGATCCTGTTCGGCTGATGCCGTGTCTGATTTTCCAGCCTTACAACCAGTGTCTTTTGGCGTCTGATGTTGTCCGGGGCTCTCCAGTGCAACGATAAGTTCATTGATTTTGTGTTCCAAGGTGCTAAGTTGGTTTTCAAGGGCTGTTGCAGTCATCTCGCCACTTCATGAGACAGGTTAGATTTGCTATGATGGAGAGGTTATTTCCGCTTTGTTGTGGTTTTCATACTTAACAATATCATGGAGCGCCTGCTGTAGGTCTATCAGTGAATGGTTTATTTATTTGTGACGGTGTCTGGTGTCTCCATTTGCAGTAATATGATAGATATCCATGCTACAAATAGTATGTTTTGCTTACCTGTATAAGATCAGACTTTCCCTGGTCCTGCGCCATCCCCGGGATGTAGATGTGTATAGCCGCTATGGGGTGATTAAGTGATGAAGTATAGTTGAAATAAAGACTATGGGGATATGAGTCGCGGATATCTAGATGTAATATCTGTACTGACCTCCTGGGCGGTGTAATTAAGTAGACTCTGCCTTCCTTGTTGCAGGGAGAAATTTTTGGAAATTGTTACAGCCTTTGCTTTGCCGAGTTACACCGCTTACCTAAGAGGACGAGTATGAGAAGGGGTATGTTATTGTCAAACTGGCTGTATTTAATGAGGCAAATTGTATTGATCATAAGTAGTTAATTATTATTAGAGGAAATTAGAATAGATTATATTAAAGAAGAGTAATTTGTTACGTATACGCAGTGGAGTTCTTGATGAAATCGATCTGTATTAGTATATTATTAAAGGGCAAGTATGTCGGTGTTCCATCCTGCTGATCAAATCGTCCATTCTATTATTTCTATCACTTATCACCGTATTTAAACCTGTAGTATAACAGTGGGTCTTCTTTAAGACGAAACGTCCTCACGAGATTAATTAATATATAAAAAAATAAACGTAGGTTAACTATTAAATAAAACATAGGGCGGATAGGTCGATTAATAATTAATTATTAAAGAAAATACCACGTCTCTAATTATAATAATATTATTTAGTAGACTAGTATCAACTCCGATCGTTCTTTGAGGAGATTAATTAATTAAGAAAATATAAAGAAATATGTCAAACTCGCTGGTCTGATGAAACGAATTGTATTAATTACTTAGTAGTTAGTTATTAAAGGAAGAAAGGAAATCAGAGTGTGCTGCGTTAAAGGAAGATGATCTACTAGTAGTTAATTATCTAACCCAGCTATAATCGGTAGAGTAATAATAATAGTACCGGCTTTTTCAGATAACGTGTCCTTATAAGTTATTATATATATATAGAAAATATAATATATTTAATAAATTAGAACGACAGATAGAATAGTTAATTTAAATAAAGAAATTATAACACGTAAAGGAAAGAGAAGATAAATTAATTATTAGATCTAATATAAGACGGAAAAATCAGTTAACGGCTAGTTATTAAAAAAATTACTACGTTTTTAACTATAATATTATTATCTTATAAGTAATGAGTCAGATAAGATATCTAATAGAAATAATTAACTAGTTAATGTTACGAATAAGCAGTGGAGTTCTTGATGAGTCAAGTTGAATTAGTAGTAGTTGTTGTTGAAAGGTAAGTATGACGGTGTTCCATCCTGCTGATCAAAGCGTCCATTCTGCCACCCGTCACCGTATTTGGACCACCTGCAGTGCAACAGTGGGTCTTCTTCAAGACGAGGTGTCCTCGCGAGATTAATTAATACAAAGATCGTATAAACAACATGAATTATCATATCAATTTGAATAGATAAAGGAAATAAATAGATATGGGCTATTAGAAAGAAGGGTCTGATCACGACAGTTAATCGGTCTAATCGTAGATCAGCAGGGAATCCTTGTATTGTTGAATCAATTTATCTGTAGAGACATCTGTTACTTTGACCTATTTATCACTGTAGGCAGGCCATCCTTTCCAATAGACCTAGTATTGCGTGATTAGAGTGCGATAGCGTCTAAGAAAGACAGTGCGCTTGTCGGCAATGTAATCAATCTTGTAGATCTAATTATCTTCCATCTCGTTAACAGGACCAGGATATATAGGTTAACGTTCGAATAGATTGTCGGCAGGATCATTAGCAGGTTTAAGTTGAGTAATCAATATCACAGAATAAATACGCCATTCGGAAGGTAGATCCAATCAGTATAATTAACCATGTCCAACACGTTTAAGGATCTTAAAAGGGCCAGTGTATTACTAAGATAATTTAGGTCCAAGACGCTTAGTTAGTTAAATAGTATATCCCTTATGCAGACGTAGGTAGACGTAATCCTTAACATTAAATTAAATCAATATATAGTTATAATTATAAAGACGTTTCATTCGAGCTTCAGCGAATTAAAAGGCTTCTTTAATATTAAGACGGATAGAGAAATCTTATTTATTCGGACGATCGGATTAACGGTTAAATATATCACGCAGTAAATTCTATAATCTGCGTAGATCGATTCCGTACATTAGCTAATAAGCAGTTTAACCGATGGTAGTAGACTTTATTCCGTTAATTAAAGCGATATAGGCAGGCAGTTTAGACTCCTAGTCTATATTAGGATCTAAAATATAGTTATAGCGTATCATAATCTCAATCGTCTATATTAATCGCTCGGTTTAACCATCCGATTAAGGATGGTAGATAATAAAATATATCCACTTTATACCTAGTTTAGTAAACATACCGTTCCAGAATCAAGATATGAATCGGGCGTCACGATCGGTTATAAATTGTATAAGAAAACCCTAATTATATGAACGGAAATAATTAACAGCAGATATACCCCATTACTCAGCTGTCTAGATAGCTTAACCAGGCAGTATATTAATACACTTTATAAACTTGTTAACGAATATAAGCGCTTAATTCGAATCTTACTTCAATATAGGAAGATTAACGATAAAGTCCATCGTAATAATATAGTATGGCTCTAATACGACCGCGATAGGTTGAAACAATCCGTAAGAATAATAACGACGGACGTTATCAACACGGCAGGTCGGACAGTCTTTAATATAGCGTTTTAAAAGGCGACGACCTTTATACATGGCAAGGCCCTACATAGCAGCGAGATAATTATCTAATCCTAAGTGACCGTTATTATTATAGATTAACTTAAAGATATCCCCAGCTATTAATTAAGATATATAAAGCTAGTAGTCATCCGACAGATTAACTTAATCGCTGGTACGATCATCGGTTTAATAATCTAAATCGATATAACTAACACGGTTAGATTTAATATAACGCATATAAAGAAGACCTTAATTATCTAGATAATAGAGTAATTTAACGGCTTAAACATGCTCGGGGTCTTAAAGGTTATTAATCAACTATTTCACTCGGGAATCTTAATTATACATAGATCTAACCTTCCGCTTGAATTCATTAAATAATTTAATTAAAAAGATAATAAAGACGTTGATAGTATCAAGATCAACGGTTTATTTATTTAATTAACCGTGGATAGATAATCTAGATAAAACGTCTATCACGATGTTTTCTTTACCGAGACAATAATATAATTAAAGCTTAAACTACTAAATATATAGGGATGCTCTAACTAGACATAAATTTAGCTTATTACTTAAACTGCTTGATAGTGACGTCTAATTTATAATTCTAACTATAGACGAATGATTAGTATAAATAATAACCGGTTTCTTACATGATTTAACTATATATCGAAGCTTTCGAAGAGCCTATACTAAATAAGAGATTTTAAGCTTAGTAATCTAATAGTTCTTTTCTATAGCTATAAACGTACGGCTAAGAAATAACACTAGTCTAATCGCATTATATAGAGGTGGTTTAGATAGATCGGCATGCGTAAAACTATCTTTTAGATAGTAAGCTATTATATTATAACCTTTACAGTAAATATTAAGATTAATATAGAACTATTCTTTAGGATTAAAATGGGTAAGGAACAGAGGATCTTTAAATATTACTTATAGATAATAAAACGCATTAAGTTCTTATTCGGATAGCCGATCTAGCAACGTACGTTTGGACTAATCCTTACGTGTCTAACCAGATTAAGAACTATCTTTTAAAAGAAGGGTCTTTTAATCCTACAGCGGTTCAATAATAGAGGCGTATTACTTTATATAGGAGCGGAACCAGCCTGTCAAACCCAGATAGTGTTCTAGATCTATAAGGGAACGCGGGAATTCAAGCGCCCGTATCGTAGCGATCTTCTTAGATAGTATAAATAATCTAAAGAAATCAACATATTATTCTAATAACATGACGGACAGAAATCCTAGAAATGCCTTTATTAGTTTAAGCTTAATATTCATCTCTTTAAGGCGTTAGAATAGTTGAGTTAGATATTTAACATATTTATTTAAGGTCTTAGAGGCAGCCATGATATCGTTAATATACGCTTGGGTGAATACACGTAGATCCTTTAAGTAATTATCTATAAGATATTAAACATATAGCACTAAATTAATGAAATCTATTATTATAATATTAAATATCTCTTATTCACGATAAGAAATAACAGTCAGATAATTATAGTAGAACCGTTTAATTCACTACTAATAGAAGTATTTACACGCGTCGACTATTAAAATACAGATATAATTCTTAACTAAATTAATAATTTCATCTTATAAAGATAAAGGATAAAGATCTGATTTTACTTTCTTATTTATAGTATATAGATTAACCACGGCTCAATCTTTTAACTTAAACTACTTCGTAATATTATCCCAAATATCTTTCTAGACCACGAAAACCGGATATCTAGAAGGTATATAACCTTCAGCTAATATTATCTTGCCTTATTAAACTAGAAGATTAAAGGTCTAGTTAATAATATTACGATCTCTTTAACTAAGACGGTAAACCTTTAACTTAAAAATATACTTTTACTAATCGTCTTTCAGAGGGATTTGTATCTATTAATTTTTAGAAATATTAACTACGCTAGATTTAGACAGGTTATTCTAGATATTAAATTAATTAACTACTACTATTATTTAAGAAATAGCTTTTAGATCGCCGTAGATAGTTATATTATTAAATAAACGAGTAGTCTAGCCGTTAAGATCTTAATCAGCTTACTTAGACTAGATCTAGTCGGATTAATTCTAATTATTTTAATCTTAGTTATCTTTTCTATTCGAATTAGAAATCTTAGTAAATATTTCTAATATATTAAAGACTTTCAGTGCTCGGATAAAATAACAGAATATAGTATAATATTCCCGGTAGATTAGATAAGATATTTTCTAATTTAAAGAGTAGATATATTTAGATAGCTCGTCATATTAATCCTAACCTCTAGGTTAACACATAGTAGCGGCTTTCTTAGCTTGACGACGAAGGCGTTAATTTTTATATTTTTTTTATAAGTATTATTTATTTTAAATCCGATAGAGCTTCTCCTTTATACGTTCCTTAGCAGGTTAATTATTAAGATCGACCGTTTTAGTATTAGTTTAATTATTAGACTTATTATTAAGATCGGACGATTTATCTACTAGATACGTAGTAGCATAGTTAATATTAGATAGGATACTAAGATAAGCGTGGCGAGCGACAATCACTAGTTTAACTAAATTATTATATACTTTTATGTATGAAAAGTCTTTATTAACTAGATAAAAACAAATATAAACGGGTACTATAGTATCCTTTAACTTAAATAAATAGTCTTAACTAGATAATTCGGTCTTTATATAAATAGGGATCTTACCTGCAGATCGACCTAGGATAATAACTTATTTAGAGAAATACACGGGTAATTTAATAATATAATAGTCCGATTTAGCTTAATACTATATAGAGAAGGTAAAATCCTTATAGGAATAAATGATTCTAATATAAGATATAAAGTTTAACTGAATATCTTTAGGGATGAGAATATCTATATTAACTAGTAGGTTTGCTTTAATTAATAGAACTAGATATGCCTAGATCCTAATCTTTATATAGTCTGCTTAATTAGACTATTAATTGATACAGCGCGGGAAATAGGTATTAAAGCTAATTAATTTAGAAAATTTATAGTATAATTTACTAATTCCACGCACAGTAATCGGCGGTTTAACTATTTAAATATCTATATTAGGAATAGTCTTTATAAAATCTTTATTAATTATAATAAATAAATAACCGGTGTTAAGATAAATCTCATCGTATTTAAATATCTGATTTAAATTAATATAAGTAGTAGTACAACGCCATATTTAAATATTAGCTAAATGTTCCTTTAAATCAGGGTCTTAATCAGGAAGATAAAAGGATTTAATAATTTTAGTAGCGTTAATATTAGTTACTAGAATAAAGCGAGGTCTTTTCTAAGCTTTATATTTAATTAGATATTTATAGAGCTAGTTATTAGATATAAAGTTCGATTTATATTAATTATAGATGTTAATTATAAATAGTTCGGTAATAGGGTTACTAATATTATGATTTATTAATTCGGGATTAATATCTAATTCGTTAATATTCTTAAAGTCAGAGTTATTAGGATCAAACTCCGGTTAGATTATATATATTTCGTTATATTCGTAGGAATTATTATTCTAATCGTATTTCTCGGTGTAAAAAGCAGGAAACTTATTAGACAGATCATAGTAGGAGGTCTCCTGTTCTAGATCTTTATAATATATTTAATTCTGCTAATTAACTTTATCTGTAAAATAAATATATTTATTATTAGATTAATCAGGCTATCTAGAGGACTAATTATTTAATCTAGTCAGATTATTCGAGTTAGAAGGAGGAAGGGTTTTAATTCTATACGCATGTCTAGATGGAGGCTGACAGTATTATTAATATTAATTATTATGATTCTATTAAGAATCTTAATTAGAATATCGGTTAAAGCTATTTAGTTAATTCTAACTACTAGAATTAGCTTAATTCTATGAAACTCGATCGAAATTAGTAGGATAATTATTTATCTACTTCTGGCCAGATCACGGGCTATTCTGACTGGCTTTATTATTTTAACTATCTTATTAGTACGGATAAGGTCTTTAACCGTTTTAATTAAAAGATTAATTCGGATATTAGAATTACTGACTGTATGGCTGCCCGTAAGGGTTCTATTAAGGGTATAGCTGGAACTGCGGGATAGGGATATAGCGTACCGGTTGGACCGGGGGTCTGTTATTATTATTAGCGCTATACTGATTATTAGGATTTCTGCGAATATTAGGATTATGGGGACTATTCGGATAATTAGGATTATTAGAGGGCTTATTTTTACCGATTCTTCTATCACGGGATCTTTGGTAACTCGAATTCAGATTTTACTAAATAAAATATTAATATTTAAGTAGTTAAAAGAACTTAGTCTTAGTAGTTTTATTCGTAGGAGACGGAACGTGTTACTAGAGATAAGTATTAAATCTATTTTAAATTATTAATAACTATTAGAATATATCAGTAATTTTAGCGGTTCGAGTAAAATATATAATCTTTTTTATATAGATCTGGAGGACCTTCTTTATAGTAATATCAGCATAGCTATACTATATTAATTTTAATTTTTTAAGTACTTTATAGAAATTAGCTTTAAATTAAATCTTTAACTCGCAGAGTTAGCCTTATTTAAGCGGTAGTATACGTAAAGAATGTTTTTCCATCTTAGTTAATTTAGAGGTAAACCAGGTAAGCGCTATACCGCGCATATATGTTTAAATATTCGACTTTATTATAGATTCTTTCTTATAGTTAATTATATTAGTAATACGGTCGACGAATACGTTAACGTTCTTATAGAAGACTTGGCCATTATGTAGTTTATAGTTATCTAGTTAATCTAGCTAGAAGAATCCGATTTCTTTAGTTTTCTAGCTTCCAGCACCACCGCCATTCTTAGATAGGCCAGACGGTCCTTCCGGTCCTATAACGCCAG
The DNA here is from genome assembly GCA_027569665.1 of Aspergillus bridgeri. Taxonomy (NCBI): domain Eukaryota; kingdom Fungi; phylum Ascomycota; class Eurotiomycetes; order Eurotiales; family Aspergillaceae; genus Aspergillus; species Aspergillus bridgeri. The sequence goes on along the minus strand of JAPDKQ010000083.1, from coordinate 93,150 downwards.
GTTCGCCAGGTTCACTGGGTGGTTCTTATATTCCTTGCCGTCCTGTACTACCACGATCGTCTTTAGGTCTAGGTTAACGATGTGTATTCTCTAGATATTCTAGACGTTTAGCCATGGCGGTCTGATCTCTGAGTAATTTAACGAGTAGGTTTTAAAGATTATAGTCTCCTGCGTTTAATCCGGCTTCAGATATCTTATTATCTTTTAACTAAAGGTTCTGTAATTGACGGTGGAGTTCAGCTTCGTTAGGTTTAGACACGTTGTTAAAACGGGAACTCGGACGCGAATCGTCAGGCGGTATAACTAAAGGTTCGTCCGAACGTTTAACTGAAGGATATAGATAATCAGGATATAGAGGTTTCGGTCCGAACAGCTTTCTTATATCTTTAGGGTGTAAATGATCTGCCTAATCGGCTATACGGCTTGATCGAATTATAGTAGGAGGTTTAGGTCGGACAGTATATTTAGGATTCGGAAACGATTTAACTGCCTAAGATGTGGTCGGACTAATTAGATATCCGACAGATATAGTGATAAGAAGATCAGGGGATAATATAGCTAACTACTTATTTTTATCACTCGGTCCGAATAATTAATATGCTGATTTAGGTTAATTAGCTATACTTGTTAAGACAGGTTCAGATAGTTCGACCGAAGGTTCGACCGATAAGGCAATGGAGGTTAAATATAATCTTATAGTCGACCGCGTTGCTCCGAGTGGATTAATCGGATCAGGACGGATAAGGGAATTTAGATTAAGCCAGCTAATATAAAGCTGATTAAGGATAAGATATGTTAAGGATCTGTAAAACTCTCTAACTACTTATTGTATACTCGGTTAATAGATCGACCAGTTAACCGGGTAAGGTCCAGTCTGTTTAATAGATGTAGGTGGGGGGTAGGCTTTAGTAATAAAACGCGCGTATTGGATGACTTCAGTCTCTAGATTGATAACCCAGGGACAGTTAGACTGCTTATAAAATGTAGCTATCTGATAACCTAGTTTAACTAGACGACTTGACATTGGTTAAATCGATAAAAGCGGGGTTGAATTAATGTAGTTTGATAAAAGCGGGGTACGACCGTACTGCCTGAGGCAGTCTAAATGGCTAGACAGCATTAAAACGACGTGTAAAAAGGGAAAAACGGTAGAACGTATTGACAGGTCTAACGGAACCCGTAGAATTGATAAACTTGATAAAATCGACGAGCAGACGGATGAACCAGTCCGTATCGATGAATGACGATGGCCAAGACGGAACGGAACCCGCAGACGCGTCAAGGTGGAGGCAGAGGCAGCGGATGGACCGTGTTAAAACGCAGACGATTTGGAATGCCCAGATCGCTTAAATTAATAGAAATAAGGTCCTGTGGATGAACCAGGGGACATGCTACCACTGTTACGAATAAGCAGTGGAGTTCTTGATGAGTCAAGTTGAATTAGTAGTAGTTGTTGTTGAAAGGTAAGTATGACGGTGTTCCATCCTGCTGATTAAAGCGTCCATTCTGCCACCCGTCACCGTATTTGGACCACCTGCAGTGCAACAGTTAATAAGATAAAAAAAATAAGAGATAATATATTATTAAAATAGAATATAGATAAGTAATTAAATTAAATAATATAATTAGTAATCTAATTAATTAAAGCAAAGACTGCTTATATTTAGTGATTAATTTAAATATATTAATTTAATTTATATAAATTTATTTATCTTTTTTAATCAGATAGCCCTTCCAAATAATAAAATATTATATATATTTAATCTAATTACAGCTAATTCGGACGGTATATTTATTAATAATATATTTAATCTCGTAGTAATCTTCCTCTGCGGAATATTCTTTATTAATAATAGTATCTAGATAATTAAAACTATAGTCGTACGGATTACTTCTAGAAAGATATAATTTAAGTATTATAATTAAAATAATAAAATAGATTTAATATAATTTAAGTAGCTTTAACTTACATACAGTATATCCAACTTTATATATAACTTCAAATAGACTAGTGTATTATTACGAGAGTTTAGATCCAAGATAATAAGAAATCAGAAGATTATAACTATAATATAATTATAGAAGAACTTAACTGTCTATATTAAGATTAAAAAATAGATAATAATACTAATTATAATAATATTTTATTCGTAACTTAGTAAATACTTATCAGAGTACTTTATCTATATTAATTTAATAATTAAAATTCTAAATAATATAATTAACGACTAAATTATCTAGAGATATTAAATTAAGATTAGTATATATAAGTAGCTATTTTACTAGACGTTAGGAAGCTCGTAGATCTATATTAAATATAAGCTTATACAGAGTTTCTTTAATAGAGATACTCGGTATTCTATTAACTAATATAATAATTAATCTAATTATAGTATTCTATTTAAATTATAAGTTCGGATTAGTTATTATATAGTAATAAAATATTATTTTAACGATTTAAATCATATATTTAGTTTAATTATTAGTCTACGGGTAATAAATAGTTAAATATAGCTAGTTAGTATCTATATAAGTAAATAGATCTTTCTAGAAAGTAGAGAAATTAGATATCTTTATTTATAATAATTTATTTTAGAAATCCCTAGTCGTGTAATTAAAAATATTTTATAATTTTAATACCCTACTATTCGGACGTCTAGGTAGATTTATTAAATATTAAACTAATTTATTTAATATATTTATTAACTAGATCTAGTATTTAATTAAAATTATATATAGTTCGAGACAGACCGATAATAAAATCTATTATAATAATATAAAATAACTCGGGTAGAGTAGAAATTAGATTTAAAAAATTATATAAAAGATAATATTAAAGATTATTAGCTAGATAAATAGAATAATACTTAATATATCGCTTTAGTTTTTTTTTTATTTTAATACATAGATAAACTATTAAGGATAGATAAGTATTTATTAAAACTCTAATAGTTATTTAAATTGTGAACCAGTTAAAAGAGATATTTAAAAATCGAATAGAATATATAAAACTAGTATTATCTATTTTATTTAATTAAATAGAGCAGGCCGTTCTTATTAAATTTATAGAAAGTAATATAGCTATCAGCGATACGATTATAAATTAAAATATTAATTTAATTATAAGAATAACGACTTAGATTAGACGGTATACTTATAAAGTATTTAAGGAATATTCTAGACGCGGTAATCGTCCTTATATATTTACTTAATTATCTATTTAAATTAATTAGATAATTTAATTATAAATATAGTATAAATCTCCAGAGTATTAAGATCGGTGGTTAAAACATCGGTATAATTAATAGAAAGACGAGATAGAGTATCTATAAGAATATTATTTTTTCTAGATCTATAGAAGATCTTAAATTTAAATTATTAGTTAATAAAATAGATTAATTTAATATTTCTTATCTTAATTACGCTGGTAGCTCGAGTTTAAATTCTATTATATAAATTATTAATTTTCAAGCTATTAGAAAAATTCGGTCTTTATAATTTAAAGAATAGAAGAGGATATATATTATTAAAGTTAAATATCTAATCTATTCTATACTATAGATAGCTGTTAGAAGGTATTAATAATTCCGGCTATTTAAATAAAATAAATAACTTCTTCTATATATATCTGGGAGGCCTTCTTAAACGTAATATTAAAATAGCTATATCGGATAGTCTTTAGCTTTTTAAGTATTTTATAAGAATTAGCTTTAAAGCGTTTCTTTAACTCTAGAAACTATCTCTTATTTAATAATAAAATATAAAGCGAATATTTTTCTAAGTTAATAAACTTGGAAATAAATTATATTAAAATAACTCCTCTTATATATACTTAAATATTAGTTTTAACCATAGGTTCATCTTTATATTTAATTATATTAATAATACGGTCCACGAATATATTAATATTTTAATAATAAATATAGTTTCTTTAATTTTTTTAAAGAAACATCGTTACGGAGATTAGGATAAAAATATCTAATTTTTTTTATTTTTTATAATCTACCGAGATTCGCGTTTTTATTATTACTAAATTAGACGGCGGTAGCTTTATTAGGAGGTCCAGGCGGTCTAGATAGTCTAGATAATTCAGGATCTTCTACTAATCTAGATTAATCAGGCTATCCAGGCATATCTTATTAATTAGGTTAGTCTTAGGATCCGATATCTCTATAATCTTCTTTATCTTTTTTTAATCTAATTATAGAATTATAATCTTAACGGTCAGAGATCTCTTAAAGGAAGTTATTAATAATATTTTTAAAAATAACTAGTTATTTATTAATATATTATTATATTCGTTATTCTATATTATTTTAACTAGCTTTAAGCTGGTCTAGTAATTCTTAGAACTCTGGACTTAAAGTACGACGAGTCTGCGGCTAAGATTAAGATAATTAAGATTAAGATAATTAAGATTAGCCGATTTAACCATGACGGCTAGCGCTTTAACTAGTAGCTTAATTTTAGTCTTAGCTTTAACTTTAACCAGTTTAATAGCTAGTAGGTCTATACAGTCTTTTAGTACTAGGATTTAACTAGCTTATTTTAGCTTAACGGTGATCTCTAATTAGAGCGGGTTAGTATAGATTATTATTATAGTAAAAGAATTTAGATTTAATTAATTCGGTTTCGGTTAGATTTTTAATTAGTTATTTTAGATAGCTCAGATAATAATAACTTAAATTAACTTTAGAGAGAGATTTAAATAAATATTTAAACTCTTTACTAGCTTTATAAGATAATAATAGATTAGATAATTAAGAGTTAGATAAATTTAATTAGATAACTATATATTAGTTCTTAGTCGGATATTAGATAGTCTAATTTTAGTACTTAGAAGAGAAGTATCTAGATTAATAACGTAGGATTTAAATAAATATCTTACTACCCTCTGCGGATTACGAGGATTATTAATAGTAATATTTATAGATCTTACTATTTTAAATATAGTAATTAGCTTTACTTTAGCTTTAACTAGAGTAATAGATTAATTTAATAAGATCTATATTCTAGATAATTACTCCTATTTAACTAAAACTAGAATAATTAAATTACTTAGATTTTTAAAAAAAGAAAGGGCTTATAATATAGATCGGGAATAAGAATAGGAATAGTTTTTTAATTAATCTATTCTAACTATAGAAAGGTCTTGGTTAAGTAGGAATTATTTATTTATTTAGTTAATATATATAGGGTTAGAATATAACTCGTTAAATAAGAAAAGGAACTTTTTAATAGTAGAATAAAGATCTAAATAACTAATATCCTAGAGAGATGGATACAGGAAGTACTTTAATAAAAGAGATAATATAAATAATAATTTAATATATCGAGTAAGTAAAACGGTAGGCTTGTCTAATTAATTAATATATTAAGACTCGGAATACTTAAAATATAGAGTAATTTAATAGCCGAATTTAAATAATTAATTAGATATTAATTAAATAATAAAATATAAGATAAAATTAATAAAATTAATAGAATTAATTATAGAAACCTAACAGGCAAGATAGTAAAATAATTAAAATAGGTAAGTAGACGGATAAGATAAACAGTAACCGGAAAATCCTGATTAATTATAAATAGATAGAATTAATTAAAATGATTTAAACGAATGAAATTAAATAAATAAAGATAACTTAGATACTAATAGGACATGCTACTACTTTATTAAAGCTATAGCTTTGATAGATTGAGGTTTAATATAAAGTTATTGTCATTATTATTCCTCTTAGAGTTATAAGCTCCGCGGCTAACTAACTAGCTATTAGGCGGTAAGAAGAGGCAAAATGGTGACAGATGGTGACAAAAAAACTATATAAATTATTTATTCCTTATATAGCTTATCTATAAAAGCCTTTCCCAGCCTATATATATAATAATAATCTATTATAAATTTATTATATTATTAATATTTATATTTTTTTCTCATACTCTTTATATAAAAATTTATTATATAATAGTATTCTAAAATTTAGTATAGTTTTATATAGTATTTACTAGTATAACTAGTAATAATACTATTATTTTTTATTTTATTATAGAAATACTTCAGGAAATTAATTATATAAATACTATATTTAGAAGTATATAACTAATACCTATTAATAGTAATAGTAGTGGTTTTTTTACCGTTTTTGGTTTCGGGTACATTATTTATATGTTTTATGGTAACATTATAAGTAAATAACTGGTATATAACGGTAAAATAACTATTTTAAAACCGTTTATAACCAAGAATAGTTATATATCTATACTGAATAAGTTTTCCATCTATATATTACTTATTATAATTAGATCTTATATAGTTAGTTAATAACAATAAATCATTATATAATAAGATACATTAGTAACATAATGACCACCCACTCAGGCCTTTGGCACCTATGTATTAAATCAATACCAGCTCTATAGGAGGAGCTACATAATATCAAGGTGCGGGCTGGCGGAGGTGGTAGAGCTGATAATAGGCAGGCGGGCAGGCAGGCTTCGGAGTAATAGATACTGGATTACTACAGGGTCAAGCTATATATAGGCTGATAGACAAGACATAGCTTGGAGAGCTATAACAGGATCTCGAGGCAGCGGGAAGATAGGAGGTGGTGCGGTCACGTGATCGCACTAGTTAGTCATCCTTGGATCCGCACCGTGACAAGTAGTAGTTATATTAATTAAAAATTCGCAGCTCGCTTAGATTCGCAGCTCGCTTGTGGATTATGTTAACTAAATCTTTGAATTACTTACATAATATCTAACTTTAGTTATGGAGCGGATATGACTGAGTACACAGGTCATGTGCGCCTTGAAAAAAAGCGGACGCGCCTTGGCCAGTCTTGGCGGTCACCAAGGCGTACCTGAACTTTTAAATACTGTTATCTTTTCTCTAAAATTTATTTTTATTCTTTATTCCTAGATATTCTTAATAAAACTTTTTTTAACCACTTTTTAACTACTTCTGAAGTACTTAATAACTAGTATTTATTTAAGCTTTAGTAATAAGTTCTAAATCTATCTTTTCTATTTTCTCGGATAAAGATAATAAATAAAATACTATAAAAATTTATTAACTAATTTATAATTAATTCATGACTAATTTATAACTGATTAATAACTAATTACTCTAATTTAATTAATAAATATAAAAATTAATCCCTTTTATATATTTTTTATTAAGTATATAGATGATTTACCAGAGTATCTAAGAATAGATATAAATAGATATTCTTATATTATTACTCTTTATAGCCGATTATAAAAAGAAATAGAATATTTAGTTTAAGATATAAGTAGTTCTTAAGTGGCTATTAAGTATTTATTAGCTAATTATTTTTTTTAAAATCTAATATTCTCGGGTAAGCTCGCGTGGGATAAAAAAAAGTATTAATTTAATATTTTTTAATTATTTTATAAGAAAATAAATATAGAAGTATTTAGGAGTATTAATATATAAAGATTTAAAATTAAGCCTTCGTATAATGCATTATACCTATTTAAATAAGATAATATAAAGAGAAATACAGAATATTCATTAAAATATTAATCTGGTTAAAAATAATATTCGGAAGCGAAATATATATAAGTATTTTTTAATTATTTTTTAATCACTTACTAAATAGTTAGAACTATAGTCTTTATCGGTTAAAAAAGATATTCTTTTAGTAGGGACGTGCTTATCTTAAGATCTTATCTATATATATACTAAAATTCAGACGTTATTTATATTTAGTAAGTACTTTATAGGTACTTATAAAGTACCTACTAACTACTTTAAAGAATATGAATAGTAATTATTATTCCTATATTAGATATTTAAATATATCGTTAAGTTTTTTATAAAAATATTACTATGTCTTAGTAAAAGGCCATACCTCTATAGATCTTAAATTTCTAGAGAAATTATTTAATAAATTAATTCTACCCTCTTAGGAAAAGTGTAGTATAATTAAGCCTCTAATAATACGACGTAAGTATTATAGTAAGTACTTTATAGGTACTTAGAAAGCGGTTACTAAGTACTTAAATTATCTAGATTTTAACCATATCTAAGGGCCTATGTCAAGACTCGGGTCCAGAGTCCCGCCAGGGTCACCGAGGCCGAGGCCCTGCCAACCGCTGCCGGGCCCTGCCAGTACAGCTACCGGGTCCTATTAGTACCACTCCAGGTTTCGCCACCCTTCACCGCCCTAGATAGTAGTACTTAGTCTTATTCTTTATTACTCTATTTACAGCTCTCTAAGCGACGTCTTAATTAATATAATATTCTATTTATAAATCTAGTCCTGTGCCGTGATATTATATCGCTTTAAAAAGACTTATAATATACTATTTTAAGTTTTACGCACTATAAATCCCTTAGAAATGCTAACTAATAATACTAATATTATTATATAATTTACCGCGTTAGTGACTAGTCTCGCAACTATTATTTAAGCTTAAATAGAGGCATAGTTAGTCTCTAATACGCAGATAATAAATCTTATAAATTTAGTATAGTCTTTTTAAGCTTAAATAAGTTTACTAGACGCTATAGAAACTTAGAGTTTAAATACTAAAATATCTTTATTCCTTTTACTAGCTATAAAAAACTTCGATTAAATAATAAACTCTATTACATCTACTAGTGCTTAAGAAACGCGTCTATTAACTAAATATTCTGATTTAGAGATATTTACTAATAATAAAGATAAGTTTAATTCGTTTATTATATAGCTTAAGATTAAACTTTTAGTAAATCGTGATCGGTATCTTAGTAAATCTGAATATATTATCTATATTATTAATCGATTAGATAAAAATGCACTAAAGTAGATAACTCCTTTTATTAAAATAGATAATCTAAATAATTTAGAAAAATTATTTATATTTATTACTATTATTAAGATACTCCAGCGAGCTTATAGGATTACTAATTATTATATTAAAGCTATTTATAAATTATAAATCTTAAGATAAAAGAATTAAAAATTTATTATTTATTATACCGAGTTCGAACGCTATATAACTAATTATAATTATAATAATTAAAAAAAGATTAATTATCTTTTAAAAGGATTTAGCGAAGAACTTCTTACTTTATTAAAGAATTAATTAATTATTTTAAATAAATTTAGTAATCTTATATTTCTATTAATCTATCTTAATATTATATATTATTATTTCTTTAGATTATAATCTACTAATTAAGCTTCTCGACCTTTTTATATATAATTTATTATTTTAAACTAAGTATTACAGATTTAGTCTAGTTATTCTAGGCTAAGAATATAACCATGAGTCCTCTTAACTAATTCTATTAATATATTAGTAACTAAGTCTTTAAATACCTTAACAGCCTCTATAGAAGATCTTATAAAACTTAATATTATTAAATAAATAAAATATAAATAATATTATTTATTTAATCTCTATTTTTATTACAGGAATATAAATTATAAAATAAATAAGTATCTAAAAAGGAAAGTCCCGAATATATATTTTTATATTAATATAATTATTAACTTAACTCTTACGGATGCCTCTAAGTCTTATAAGAAAACTATAAAATTCTCTAAATTAAAAAACTAATACCTTCTAACTAAAATCGCTGTTAAGAGGAATTAAGGAAAGAACTTTAGTTTTAGAAGAACTAATATAATAAATTATTATTATAAGAAGGCGAAGCTAATTAATACTATCTTATCTTATCTTATATACTAGATAAGATAGTTATTAAATTAATAATTAATTATAGAACTACTAGTTATTCCTTTATTAATAAATCCTTTGCGTAGAACTACTTTATAAAATTAATCCTATTATATTAGTCTCGGGATATCCGAGTATTTAATAACTTATTTTTTATTACTAGGATTATTATCTATATAATCTAAGATCGCTTATCTATAGAATTATATTTTAAAACTATTTTTTTTTTATTATTAAGTTTAGCAGGTCTCCGGTAATTCTAAGAATTTCTTAACTTTAAAAATATAATTTAATTATTAATTAGCCTTTAAACCGTGTTATCTTTAGCTCTAGTTATTATTATAGTTATTACCTCCGTTACCGATAACCGTTTTCGATTTAAGGATTTATATCTAAAAACTATAAAACTAATTCTAAATTTTTAATAATATCTTCCTATCCATAATCATAGTTATAGTTATATTTACTAATCCTAATATTAATACTAGATTAGTCTAGTAATTTAAGTATTCTAAGACTAGATTAGTCTAGTAGTTTATAGTTAAGTCTATAGTTAAGTTTATAGTTAAGTCTATAGTTAAGTTTATAGTTAAGTCTATAATTAAGTCCACAGTCAAGTCCATAGTTAAGTCTATAATTAAGTTTATAGTTAAGTCTACAGTTAAGTCCGTAGTTAAGTCTATAGTTATACTTATAACTAAGTTTATAATCCTTTATACTATTTTAAATTAGTCTTATTAGTAAAGCAGCTCTGTATCTTTTTATATAAAAAAAGAATTATATTATTAGTAAATTTACCATAATAGATATTAAAAAGGTAATTACGAAACTCTGAAATAAATTAACTATAAATCTAGCTACTATTATCTCTTCCGAATATTATAAATATCTTAAGATTTTTAAATAAAAGCTTGCGGATAAGCTCCCCGTTTATAAATTCTATAATTATTAAATAGAGCTATTTTTAGGTACTTAATTCCTAAATTATAGACTGCGATCTATAAATTATGAAGAGTTAATAATTTTAAAAGAATAGTTAGACTAGAATCTAAAGAAAAAATTTATTTAATCTAGCTTATTAGCGGCTACTATCCTTATTATATTTATATAAAAACTAGAGAAAGAATTATATTTTTATATTAACTATTAAGATCTTAATACTATTACTATTAAAAACTACTATCTAATCCCGCTTATTAGGAAAATACTTACTTTAATCTTCTATATTAAGATATTTACTAAGCTTAATATTATCGCTACTTTTAATCGACTATAGATTACTAAGGACTATAAACCACTAACTATATTTAAAATCTAATAGGATTTATTTAAGTCTTTAATTATATTCTTTAGACTTATAAACGCTCCCGTATTATAGTAAACGTTTATTAATAATATATTATAATCCTATCTTAATTAATTCTACATCGCTTATATTAATAATATTCTAATTTATAGTAGATCTTTTAAAGAGCACTAAGAATATATTTAGAAAATTCTTACTAAATTAAGAAAATATAGAATTTAGATTAATATTAATAAATACAAGTTTTATATAACTAAGATAAAATACTTAGAACTAATTATCTCTAATAGAAATATTAGAATAGATCTAAAAAAGATTATTATTATTTTATAATAGGAAGCTTCTCGGAATATTAAAAATATTTAAAGATTTTTAGATTTTATAAACTTTTATTAATAGTTTATTTTCAGATTTTCCCGATTTATTAGACCTCTTATTTAACTTATAAAGAAAAATATAAAATTTAATTAGACACTAAATTATAAAAAAAATTTTTAATAATCTAAAAGAAGCCTTTACTACCGCTCTAATACTAAAAGCGTTTAAATAAAATAAAGTTTATTATATTAAATATAACGCTTTTAATTATATCTTAAGGAGGATCCTCTCGTAGTTAGATAATAAAAAAAAACTTTAACTAATTATCTTTTTCTCTAAAACCCACAGCCTAGTTAAGTATAATTATAAGATCTATAATAAGAAACTTATAATAATTATTAAAATATTTTAGGAATAATAACCGGAGCTTAAGAACTCTTTCTATTTAATTTAGATTATTATAGATTATTATAATCTTAAGTACTTTATAACTACTAAATAATTTAACTAGTAATAGGCCTATTAAATTAAATTTTTATCTCGCTTCTAGTTTAAGTTTATATATTAACCCGAAAGACTTAGAAAAAAGTCTAATATTCTAACTAAATATTCTTAAAACTATCTAAGCTTCTGCGATAATCCTCATGTATAATATTAGAATTAGACTATTATCTAACCTAAGTACCTAAAGTAGCTATATATTAACACTAACTTAGTTACTAAAAGAAAGAATAAGATAATAGAATTTAAGAATAATAATCTTACTAATATTTCTAACTATAATAAGATATAATTTATAGATAAACTAGATCTTATAAATATAAATCTAGAAAATAAAATCGATCGTATTAGTTTAGAAAATCTATTTAAAGAGAATTATAAATACGATCTTTTCCCTATAGAAATCCTATAGATACTACGTACTAAATAATAAAAAAACTAGTAAATATTATTAACTAATTATAAGAATAAAGAGGGAGTACTCTTCTATTAAAAAAGATAGTATATATCTAATTATAAAAAACTATAGATAAAGCTTCTATACTATTATTATAATTCACTATTAGCGGGCTATTTAAGCTATAAGAAAACCTATTATCTTCTATCTCGTAATTATTATTAATCCCGGATAACTAGCACCATCGAACGTTATATACGGAATTATTATACTTATATATATATTAAATATTCTTACTCTTTTTATTATAATCTATTATTATTTCTTTCTATTCCAAACCGTTCTTAATATTATATTATTATTAATTTTATTATAAAACTGCTTCTAAGTAATAGATTCGACTTTATTATAATAATAGCGGATTAATTAACTAAATAATAATATTTTATTCCCTGTAATAAAACTATTACTATAAAAAAAATTATAGAACTATTTTTATATTATATTTAAAGATATTATAGTCTTCTAAACTAGATAATCTCTAATCGCGGTAGCTAATTTAACTTAATATTTTAGAAAAATCCTTATAAACTTCTAAAGATTAAGACTTATATATTAATATTATATTATCTAGAAACTAATAAATAGATAAAAAAATTTAATAAAATTTTAGAAATATATCTCTAAGCTTATTATAATTATTTATAAAATAATTAGAAAGAATAGCTCTCTCTTATTAAATTTACTTATAATAATTAAAACTTAAAGATAACTAGAATATCTCTTTTTTTTATTAATTATAATTTTTATCTTTAAATAGGCCTAAAATTCCTAGTTATATTCTCTACGTCTAAACTTACGGCCGACTTTGTATAGAAACTATTTAAAATTTATAAATAAGTTTAAGAAAAGATATTCTATATATAGACTAAATATAAAAAATCTACTAATTATTAATAGACCCCGGCGCTCTGCTATTATATAAAGGATAGAATATAGTTAAGTAGTAAGAATATTATAACGTATTAACCTGTTAAAAAACTCGACTCGTTATAATTTAGTCCTTATTCTATTAAGAAAGTATTTAATCTATTAATCTATAAGCTTAAGCTTTCTTTAATAATAAAAATATATCTTATTTTTTATACTAATCTTCTTTATCCCGCCGCTATTAACCTCCTTTTAGACTAACAGCCCGAGAACCCCGGTCCTATAATAATTAATAGTAAAACTATTTATTAAATTAATAAAATATTAGATTCAAGGAAGTATTACGGCCATATTTAATACCTAATTAAGTAAAGTGGCTAGGATATTAATAATATAATATAAGAATCTGTTAAATATATTAAAAGACTAGATATATAGAGAGAATTCCACGAGTGTTATTCTAATAAGCTAAGACTAGTATTAGAGATATACCGCTCGGCTCGCAGGAGCTCGCGACTTTAAGAAAGGAGGGGGAATAGTATTAAGACTCGGGTCTAGAGTCCCGCCAGGGTCACCGAGGCCGAAGCCCTGCCAACCGCTGCCGGGCCCTGCTAGTACAGCTACCGGGTCCTACTAGTACCACTCCAGGTTTCGCCACCCTTCACCGCCCTAGATAGTAGTACTTAGTCTTGCTCCTTGTCGCTCTGTTTACAGCTCTCCAAGCGACGTCTTAGTCAATATAGTGTCCTGTTTCTGAACCCAGTCCCGTGCCGTGACAGCCTAGTAGGCTAAAATATACTAAATATAGTGTTACTTTTACTGCATTTATATTAGTTAATATTTAAAACTATCTTTTTATAGTTTTTATATCTTATAGGATTTATTAGTATCCTTTTTTATCTCCACATAAACCACCGGAGTTAATATTAAAAGGAATTAAATAAATTATTAGATAGATAAGAAATCCTAGCCTAACTTTAGATATATTAAGTACTTGTTAAGCAGTTACCTATTATCTTATTATTATTTATTAACTGCTTAGTAGCTTAATTCCTGCGAAGCCCGGAACTGGACATCTTTTACTAGTAATATAATATATTAATACCGGCTAAAATCTATATTTTATTATCTAATATAGATTAGATCTCTATAGTTATTTAAAAATAATAACTTTTTTCTTATCTAGCCGGTCAGAACTTTAATAGGATAATATATCTATATAATACTAATCTATTTATTAAGATAAGGACTTATTAACTACTTAGTAACTACGTAGTAACTAATTATAGGATTATATTTAAGAGAAATACCATGGTCCTAATAGAACTATAATTCTATATAATTTTAAGGAATAAATTAAGCTTCTAAATATATTGACTTTTTTTAAGGTTAATATGTTCTATAAACGCATTTAATAGAAGGAAATAAATAAGATTATATTTATAATCTATCTATTAGCGTATAATAAAGATAAGTACTTAATAATTAGTTTGTAAGTACTTACTAATTACTAAAAGTTATTACTTTACTGCGGGTTTTTACCGATTAGGAAATAATAAAAAACTATTATCTTTTATTTAAAAAAATATTTATTTTTATTTAGAAAGTTATCGGCCAGCCTATTAAGTTTAATTTTATTTATTTAAATAGTATTTATAGGATTATTATAAACATGAATATAAAGTAATATACTAGTATATAATTACTTACTAAGTATTATAGGACTATTTACTAATTATTTAAATCTTAATTAATATCTACATAAAATCGACCCTCTATATTAATTAGTATTATAATAATTATAAAAAATTATTATCTTCTATTTGATCTATTTCTTTCATATAATTATAGAAGTAGTTAGAAGTGCGAATAAAAGTTTAGATATTTAAAATTAGATAGCTAGCTTAATTAATTATAAGTTAAAAAATAATTATAATTAGCTTTATAATTTATTAATTAATAAGTACTTTATAATTACTTTAAGAGTAGTTATTAATCGATTATTAATTATTTAGAATATAAAAATAAAAAGATCTAAGTATAGGTAACCTATAAGAAGTTTTTAGTTATTAAGATTAGACTTAATAAAAATTACTTAAATATTTTTATCTATATTTATAATTCTATTTGGAATTATATTAATATAGCCGAGCAGTCTTATTATAAGACTAATATAGCGGAAAGATAATTAATCTTAACCGCAGCGATTAAAAAATAAGTACTTTATAACTGGTTATTAATTAATTATCTAATATTTACTAAAACCACCCTTTTAGCTCTATAAAGCTGAATAAACAAGATATTCTCTAGTATATAAATCGTACTAACTTTAATATTTATTATTTATATCAAATAGTAAATATAGAGACTAATTATTTAAGATATATAGCTCGGGAGGATAAATATATATATATATATATATATTATATCTGTCTTTTAATTACTTACTAACTACTTTTTAATTATTTAGTATCACGAAAACGCCGCCGTTTATTATTATTATTTTTTTCGACTTCTTAGTCTGAATATACTCGAAGATCTTAGTCATAACCTTAGGATCGAGGTAGAAACCGGTATTTCTATTCTTAATTACTTAATAAGTAACTATTAACCACTTAGTAAGTAGTTTAATATCCTCTGCTCGAAGCCTTCGACGAGTTTCTTTATAGAATATTTTAAATTTTAAGTAATAGCGTTAAGCTTTAGAGCTGCAGGAACGTGAGTTTTAGTTAAAAAAAAGAAAAGAATTTACGCGTAAAACAGCTTTAAAATAAGGAAAAAGAATTAGAATTTATGGAAAGACGGGTAAGATTATAAAATCTACTTAATAAGTAACTAGAAAATAGTTATTAACCAGTTTCTAAGTACTTAAAATGGTATTAAAATAGTCTTATATGTGACAGCCTCAGGAATAAAGAAATAAATCGATATTGTAAGCTACATACGAAGACACTAGGTTGAAGAAGAAGAAGAAAGAAAGAGAAATAGGTTACTGTATTAGGCAGTATATAAACAAACCTATTATGGGACAAACACATCAAACAGTGCAAACCATGCAAACATTAAATAAGATTAGAGATCAGGATATCATATTACCCCCCTCCTTCTAGAGCGTAGTTGCCCTTAACTACCACGAAGCCGAGATTTATTATTATCAGGATAATTAAGCAGGAACTTATCATCCTCAGCGGCCTTAAGCCAAAGGTCGAGGCGAGACGGGGGCCCGGGGAGATTAGGATATCGAACATAGAAATCGCGAATCAGGGTCGGTAAATTCTTGAAATTCCGAGTAGAATACCAGGTATTATTATTATTATAACCAGTCTACTTAACTCGGTATTAAAGCTTCCGATAGTACAGATAGCAGACGAGAATCTACTTAATCTTCTACTCTTCCTGGTCATTAACCTTAACCGGCTCTTGCGGATCCTGAATTTACCCTTATAATAGCTCTATTTTATTCGCACGTCAAAGCTTCTTAAGTATAAAGACAGGATAGACGCGTATAGATTCTAGCAGATCGAGTAAGTAGGAATAACCTTTTTTTTCCAGGATCTTAAATGGTCCCATCGCTTGTTAGCTGAGCTTACAGCTAGGACGTCCTAACTACCAGTCCTTTATTATCACCATGACCATGTCTCCTAGTGTGAAGTTAACTTCTCTGCGATAACGATTTATCTAAATCCGCTGGCGTTACTAAATATCACTTATACGACCCTTCACATAACTCTATACCTCTTCTAATCGGTGGGCTATAGCCTGCGCCTGCTGGCCTTCTGCCTTTAACTCTCGGGATTCTAAGACTCCTTGCTAATTAAAAGATATACAGGATTCAAATCCTTTCTCCACGAAGAATAGGGACACACTAATTAACTTATATAGCAGTGCCGCTGCTGCGAAATCCATTATAAGTAATAACTTTAGCTAATCGTCCTAGTAGTAATTTATAAAAGGACGCAAGCGCTAAGCCACATACTGATTTACTATCTCTATTCCTCTATTCGTCTGCGGATAATATCTAGAAGACAGCTTTAGTTTTACTCCTAGAATCTTGCAGAGTTCTGTCCAGAATTCAAAGATAAACTATCCTCCCCTGTCCAAGATAATACTATCAGGTAGACCAGTCCAGAGGTATACTTATTATAGAAAGAGTTTCGCCATACCCTCCACTGTAATAGTCTTAAAATAAGGTATCGATACTATACACTTACTAAACCGGTCTACTACTATAAATATATTATCATACCCACCATTCTTCGCTGGGAAGAGGGAACGAAAGTCTATTTCTATATATTATCATAGTCGATCCGGGATAGGCAGAGATTAAAGAAGACTAGAAGATAAATCTCTTTAGATATAGTTCCGTGCGCATATTAAGCAGTTATTAATATATCTATCTACATCCTTGCTCCATAATAGTCACTAATATCAGTCTTTAACCAGCTACTTAGTCTTTCCCTTATCTAAATAAGCCGTAGAGGGTTATCGGTAAACTTCATCTAGTAAACGGGCTTAAAGATCCCCTTTATCTAGTACTACTAGTCACTCTTAAAAGAAGAGTTTCCTATCCAATAACTTCCATTCCGGATCCTCCGATACTACCCTATCACGATATATAGCAAGTTCCTGTGAGTCACGGTTCACTTATAAAAGATAGTTAATTAGCTCTAGTTCCGGGTCTAGGGGTGCGAGCTTAGTTAGAAAGACACCTTCTTTAAGACAGTCTTTAGAAAGGAAGGTCTAGGTCCGGTATTCTTTATCTATAAGTTTATTCTACCTAGTCAGGGCATCCGCCAGTGTGTTTTACTTTCTAGGCTGATATCTAATTAAGAAATAGAAATAAGATAGGAATTCTGTCTATCTAGCCTACCGAGCGTTTAATCTTTTCGTGATTATAAAGTATTTAAGGACTTAATAATCTATAAAAATATTAAAATACTCTAATCTCTATAATTCTTTTAGCTCGGCCCTTTATTCCTCTAAGAATCTAATAATAGCTAGTATCTCTTTATTATAGATTCCGTAGTTTATCTCTATAGATATTATTATCTTTAAAAAGAATACTACCGGATGCTATTACTGGTCTGCCTTATCTATCTAGAATAGTATTCCAGAAATCACTCCATCGCTCATATCCGTTTCCAATTTAGTAGGTGATTCCGGGTCATAATAGGAGAGTACTAAGGCGGAGGATAATACTATCTTTAGATCTTTAAAAATATTCTAGTAATCCTTATTCCATATAAACGGGATATCTGCTCTAGTTAGTCGGTTTAGAGGTTTCGTCTTTCTACTATAGTATTTAATAAACCTTCTGTAGAAGTTACAGAAGTCTAAGAATAACTATATACCCTTAATAATTATAGAAGTATTCTAATTTTAAATCGCGGTAATCTTCTCGGGATTAACTATAATATTATTAGTAAAGATAATAAAGCCTAGATATTTAGTCCTAGTTATATAAAATTTATATTTCTTTAATAACGCCTAGAGTCTAGTATCTCTTAATTATTAAAGGACTAGTTTAACATATTCTTTATGCTTTATCTCGTCGTTACTATAGATAATTAGATTATCTACGAATATAATCATAAATTAGTCTAAGTAGTCTAGAAAAGTATTATTAATTAAACATTAGAAAATTGCCGGTTCGTTAGTAAGTCTAAATAGTATTATCTGATACTTGTAGGTACTATACCGGGTTTAAAATATAGTTAATTCTTTAGATTTAGAGTCCATACGGATCCTGTGAAACCCTTATTAAATATTAATCTTTATAAAGATTTTCGCGCGACTTAATTAGTCTATAATTTTATTAATTAGAGAAAAAGAATATCGATCCTTCTTTATGATCGTGTTTAATTTATAATAATTTACATAGAATCGTAATCCTCCTTTAGGCTTTTTTATTATTAGAATTAAAAAAACGAAGAGTGTATTACTAGATATAATAAAACCCTTAGCCAGATTATCTATAATATATTATCTTACGGCTTCCAGTTCTTCAGCGTTTATCTTATATAAAGGTGAATATTCTAGAAAAAATTTATTCTCTAATTCTATCTTATAATCGCAAGGTTAATATGATAAAAGAGTATCTAACTATATTTTAAAAAAAATATTAGTAAACTTTTAGTATTACTTTAATAGCTATTCTCAAATCTTTTTTAATTCTTATTCTGCAGGATCCTTCTTATAAGAAATTAACTTATTAATCTAATATAGTAACGTGGTAAATATCTCACTGTCTTTACTACATATATATTATAAAAAGCTAACTACTCTGATTATTACGATATTAATCTAACATAGGAACCTAACTTCACGGGGTGGCTTCCTAGGAATTAGCTTTTATAAGCGCCACTCTTTTCCTTCTAAGGCTCTTTACATCTTATTCTAAGATTCTGTATAGTCCTAAGCTTATATTCTTAAAGGTCTATAACATTCCTTTCAGCGCTATTCTTCTTCTATCTCTTTACTTATTAGTTTATCTCAGCGAACTGCGTCTTTCTAATATATCTAATTTACTTTAGATCTTTATAAGATACTCTTAAAACAGTTTTATAATTCTTTTACCTTAACTTCTTCTATCAGAGACGGTTCTCCAGGCCAGATTAATCATTTCTAATAATAATCAGGCAGGACTCTATACTTACTTAACTAGAGTTTTCTTAATATAATATCATGCTTTCCTAAGTTCACAAGAATAAAAGATACCTAGTATTACTATCTTCCATTTACTACTAGGTCTAATACCATGGTATAAGTAATAGGCGTGGTAGATTTACCATTAAATCTTACTATCGGAATCCGTTAATTTAGCGGGATTAATTATATCTGAAAATAATTCGCAAGAAGATTAGCCGTAGAAGTATTTATAAAATAGAGACCGTTTACTCTAGTATTAATTAGTATTTTTATAGTAAATAATATCCTATTTTTTACTATCTAAATCTAAATCGTGAAATAATTATTAGGCTTCTTAAATAGCTTCTAAAAATCAAACTTAGCGTGCTATTTAATATAAATTTCACCTAGAATAGAGACTTCCTCTAGGTATCCTCTTTTCCCTAGTTAGAGATCTTTATATCTCCTTCCTACAGATTAAGAACTCTTAGAGAAGTAAGAGCTTTATTAAAACAGTTAGCGGATCGATATCCTTACTTAAAATAATTAAAATATTTTCTTTTTTTTATTAGTTAATTACACTAATCTGCATCTATTTAACATGATTCTTAAGATTTAACCGATTTCGGATTCTCCTTATCTACTAGAGCTTGGTTTCCTGCGTTAAAGCGATTCTTAGGATATCCTTGGTCCATAATTTCGAGACTATTAGCTATGGTAGAGTAGTATTCCGAAAATCTACTAAATAAATAAGTATCCTTATTATATTTTACAACGATTATCTCTTACAGCTTACGAGAGAGTTTCTAATAAAGTTTATCTTTTATATTCTTATTATAAATACCTGCTTCAGAGGCTATATAGATAAATTTAAACAGGAATTTATAGAATTTATTATTTTTCTTTATCCGCAAGTTCCTGAATTTATTTTTTACTATAATAACCTGATTCGGATTATAATAGATACTCCGAAGATATTCTAGTATTTCGTTCTTATCTCTATATCTATTTTCTTAAATTTATTATCTTAAGACTAAATACTATAAAGCCTTTCCTTCTATTCAACTCTGGACGTAGATTATACGTAGATTAAGAGTAGTATAGTAATCTTGATTAGCTCTCAGTTTCACATTTATTAGAATAACCCAGTCATTAAAACGTGGTTTTTTTCTATTTAACAGATATAAGGGGTTAGGAAGCTTAATTAATTTCGTGAAAGCTGGTTTCTCGGAAGAGATTCGAATTCTAACTCGCAGTTTTACCACTCTAGTAGTAAGCGAGCTAATCTTAGCTTCTTGGTCCTGGGCTTCTTTAGTCTTTTCGACAAGTTCTTCTTTTAATAAAATAGCTCGGGCTTTCTATTCTTTAGAGGCGGATTCCTATTCATTAGCTCTAATTTTAAGTTGGTTAATTCGTTCCTGGGCCTTACTAAAGAGGTTCTCTACCATCTAATATAGACGGCTTAGATTATCTTTATAATACTAAAGGAATTCGTTCTTCGAGATCGGTTCGCCTCCTATCTTGTTTCCGCTCAGCAGAGTAGTTAGGCGACGAAGAAGGTTAAATTCAGTATAACCTGGACGCGCTATAATTATTTATTCGTGATTTAATCGGAATCGTAGTTAGTTTAATTATTTAATATTAATCAATTAGTTAGTTAGTTCTACAGCTGTTATCGCCGCTGCACGCGTAGGGGTTTAGCTCCTGGTTAAAGATAGTCTAACAGGATTAGGGTGTCTGTATTGATTAGGGGCTGAAATATTAAGAAAAAAAAGAGTTATAGGAAATCTAGTGTAATGTGACAGCCTCAGGAATAAAGAAATAAATTAATATTATAAGCTATATACGAAGACACTAGATTGAAGAAGAAGAAGAAAGAAAGAGAAATGGGTTACTATATTAGGTAGTATGTAAATAAACCTATTGTGGGATAAACATATCAAACAGTGCAAACCATGCAAACATCGAGTGAGGTCAGAGGTCAGGACATCACATTATATTAAAAAGCCGAGGTGCCTCGTAATTAAAAACATGTACGGTAAGGTGTATATGCGCCGAAAGTGGTCATGTGATACCCCTCTAGGCGCACCCGACATTTTCCAAGGCGCGGCTGACCTGTAACCTGGATATGACTGATATCCGCATCCGCGGATTTGCCGCCGCCTAAGCAGACGTGAAGCCGCGGTGGAGGGTCGTAAGCGGTGAGACGGGTAATACCACTAATAATGTCTCTAACTCGCATTATTAAGCCATTCCAGTAACTAACTAAGTGTAACCACAGGTAACTAGTTGCTGAATTCTTCAACTTATCTCTGTACTTTGCATCAAGTGACCCATATCTGCTTCGTCCAAGAGGCGTCCAGAAATCAACGAATCTCTTGCAAAATATTTATCTTAATAATTCACAAGGGAACAAATCCCCCAATTGATTTGTTGTACGCTGCATACCATGTCGTTCTCTAATCTTGTTTCCGACTTGGCCTTCAGAGACAACCTTGATGACCGGAGTTCCCAAATCTCCCATGCACGGTCACAGGCCACTGCTCGATCTCACACAAGTACCGCTGCAACAAGTGTCAGTATCTCTGGTGACATCTCAAGCCACCTTCATGCCGGCTATAGTCACCCATTGAGCCGCTCATGGCAGGCTGAAAGACAACTGACCAAGGTGTGCAATTCTTTCGCCCTGCCACTACAGTATTACAAAACAATTGCAGCACATAAACCTGAAGCATTACCTTGTTATACTAACTGCAGGGCAGGAAATGTTGATATACCCGCTTTTCATCACTGATAATCCCGACGAAGAGACCCCCATTCCATCACTTCCTAATCAGCATCGCAGAGGACTAAATCGACTTGTTCCTTTCCTCAGGCCTCTTGTTCACAAGGGATTACGATCAGTAATGCTGTTTGGAGTTCCACTGCATCCTTCTGCAAAAGATGCACTGGGAACTGCTGCAGATGATCCATCTGGCCCTGTCGTTCAGGCCATTCGTCTTCTACGATCCCGCTTTCCTCAACTGTACATCGTGACTGATGTATGTCTCTGTGAATATACATCACACGGTCATTGCGGAATACTCAGAGAGGATGGAACCCTCGACAATGCGCAGTCTGTTGATCGCATCTCAGACGTTGCGCTGGCCTATGCTACTGCCGGTGCTCACTGTGTCGCTCCGTCTGATATGAATGACGGAAGAGTGCGTGCCATTAAGCTGAAACTGATTGAAGCTGGAATCGCTCATCGCGTCCTTTTAATGTCTTATGGGGCCAAGTTTAGTGGTTGCTTGTATGGCCCTTTTCGTGACGCTGCAGGCTCTTGTCCCTCATTTGGAGACCGCAGATGCTACCAATTACCCCCAGGAGGTCGTGGGTTGGCTCGACGCGCAATGCAGCGAGATATTGGTGAGGGTGCAGACATCATCATGGTGAAACCTGCGGGCAGTCACTTGGATATCATACGAGACGCCAAAGACCTTGCAAGAGATCTTCCAATTGCTGCCTACCAAGTGAGTGGCGAATATGCGATGATACATGCTGGGGCCAAAGCCGGTGTGTTCGACCTGAAGGCAATGGCGTTCGAAAGCACGGAGGGCATCCTTAGAGCAGGCGCCGGCATTGTAGTGAGTTATTTTGTTCCGGAATTCTTGGACTGGCTCTAGTATCTGCAACTTCTGCTTTGGGTTTTGCCACCCAACGTTTAGTGAACTTTCTGTTATACGAAAATGTAGTTATGAAGTTTCGGTTTAGCAGCTATGGTCGCCTGCAGGCTTATATGTTACTAGCTTTGTATCCTTCATATGCGCCTTATCATGGGAAGCTCTGAGCAGGTTTCCCCAGAGTAGCATGACACAGGACATTGGGATTGGGCTATCAATAGATGTGATCTCTGGTTAGAGAACGGTTAGGACAACAATAACATGCAGCCCATTTGAAAACCATCAAAACGGTTTGGGCCACTCTATTAAGCGCCGCTGGAAGGCCGAGGCTCGGGCCAGAAAGAGAAATAGTGGTAGTAAACGGCTGGCAGAATGCGGCTACAGGGACTCACGTATGAATATGTAGATCGATAATATTGTATTCAACAAGGATCTCCAGTCAGATAACAACCTTATTACATGTAGCTTGGCTTAAGACCCTGGAAACCATAAGCTACAATGTCAGATTTGACTATTTCCCCCGGAGCCACATAAGCCCCGCGTCGAAGACGAACACCAGGATAGATTATGCAACCAGCACCAACATAGCAGTCTTCTTCGATTGTGACAGGCCGGCCTTGGTAGCGACTTTGCGTGCCCTTTCGTTCTTGCATATTCGCGTGAGCCATTGAGCTGAGTATAGTAACCTTAGGGCCTATCCATGTGTGGGCACCGATCGTGATAGAGCAATCATCCACAAATAAGCAGTTTTCGGACACCATGACGTCTTCTCCGATATGAATATTGTACCCATAGTGGCACTGGAAGGGCGCCTCAACAAGAGCTCCTTGCCCAATTGTTCCTGTCGGCCGAGGGGATGAGACACCCGAAGGCGAGCTAATTGGCGAGCTCTGTGGTACTAGAACTTCTTTCAGGAGGCGATTTTGCTCCTTCGCGTTGAGCCCAGAGACAGGATTGCATGCACTATTGAACCGCCAAAGTGCTGTTCTGCACCGCTCGCGCTCCTCGACAAGGTGGATATCAAAAGGTCTGTACAGTTCACCTCTCATCATTTTTTCTTTTTCAGTTTCTTCGCCGGAACCAGTGCGGGTAGATAGCTGGTGTTCAATACTTAGGGCCATCCGTGCCTGTGCTTGCGGGCTGGAGGTGTCAATAGTACCGGTAATAGTCGGTCGCTGATCAATTCCGCCCTGAAATAACGAGACGCCTTGTTTCCCATGCGCTCCATGTGAAAGTTCTCGGATGGGCGGAACGATCTGATAATCGGTCTTCGGGTGCCCATCACGGGGCAATTCATGAATAGAAGGCACCTCGCGGTAATCTGATTTGGCAATATCTGGGATATAGGTGGGGTGCCCGGCGCCTGGCCAATTGCGTTTGGACCAAGAGCCACGGTTTGACGCAGGCGCTGTTGGACTCGAATTAAATTGGGAGGTAGATCGGTCACCCTCATCGACAATGATCGGTCGTATCTTGCTTGCTTCAAGCTGATCATTTAGGTTATTTTGGCGGTCATGGTGTTGGCTGACTTCGTGTATATACTGGCTACCAATATCGGGATAACCGTCCTTCGATTGTAGAGGAACGGGGGCCTTTGTGTTTGAAGGCTTCTGCCAAGTACTCCTAGAGGAATAACCCTCACAAAGGAAGCCGCCCCTGATACAATTGTTACCTATGACTAGGTCAGAGCTTGTGGGGAATTGTTTACAAGTATCGCTTGTCAAAATGGGTCCGAAAGAATGAGAACCATTTGGTTGGGGAACCTACATGCAGGATGTTGTTCGTCGCACTTCTTCTTTCTCCTTCGGCAGGTCATGCAGCCAGTTTTGGTTCTGTTGCTAAAGACGCGCTTTCTTTTCGGGGCTACTTGAATTGCCGTCTGCTGCCTGTCTTGAGAGAAAGGTGGCACCGGTGAAGTGTGCTCACTGTGCAGCTGTACTTCGCCAGCACGATGAAGCACGCCCCAGTCTTTTGGAGTTGTGTCTTGGCCATGAGCTTCGCGCTGAAGTGCTTCAGCAAGTTGAGCATCCGAGGCATCGATCTGCTGTGCACGCTGGGCTTGGCTAACCAACTGCGAGTCATACTCATGCCAGCCAGCATTGGCTGATGATGCCCGCGAGGCCTCTTTTACCTCGGATCTAAGATTCACTGCAGCGGCAGTGTTTTTAAATTCGTGGTCGCCATGGGGTGTTGCTGCATTGCCGTTGGACGTGGGTGGCTGCGTCGCACTGTCTATGCTGTCGTCTAATCGAGGAGCCGGACTTTTGGCCCCTTTTTGCGGCAAAAATCCATCCTCTTGTTCGTCGGATTGCGACCGCTTCCTTTTGCTCCTGGTCAAGGGTGATCCACCGCGCGAGACGGAGCGCTGCGACCGTCGATCATCTTGATCATGTGCTATAGTTCCGTTGTCTCGGATTCCATCACTGTGCCGCGGCAATGTATCCTCATATATCTGCCTTTTCCAGTTGTCGGAGGTATCTCGAATTTCCTGATTGTTTGATGGCCCGTTCGAGGCAATTGTGGGAGCCGCAACCCCGGACAACAATAGGTCTTTTCCATTTACTGCTGTAAAACGTGATGGGCTGTGGTCTGTCCTGTAATCCTTTTCTGACTCGTGATCGTCCATTACCGATGCGGAGGTGGAAGCGGCCATTGTCTGGGAGGTTGCTGGAGTTTAAACACTAGTCGAGATAGAGGGGTGAGAGCGAAAATCAATCACAACAAACTTGTGCTCTGTTGCTCGAACCAGGGCGATGCAGTGGCTTATTTGTACAAGTTTGTTGTTCTTGTTTCAGGTAGTGGATAGGCAGCCGGTGCCTTCAAGCTGATGCCCTTTCAATTCACGCTGGGGACGAAAGCCTCGTAATCTTATATAAATTTGCATGTGCAGGGTACGATACGCAAAGTCAGTCGGGAAGGGAAAGTCGGAGCACCCCTTTTGCGGACGGTCAAGGTTCATGGGCCGAACGAGAAGCCAGACAGTTGATTGCAAGACAGGGTGCGGTTAGCGATTCGCTGCGTAGGAAAGAGATAGCGCCAAACAGAGGAATAACGCCTCCCTAAAGGTTACAATGTAGAGCGAAACTCCGGTTGCCAGCAGGATGGGGGAATTGGAAGGTGATGGGAGTCCTATTGCATATGACGACGCTCTAGCAAAGCAGTAACATTGACCACACTAGGTAGTATCAGAGGTTCGGGCAAAGGAAAGGAAGAAGGAAAGGGGGCAAAAAAAAGATCCAGCGCCTGCCCAGGACAAGTTTAGTACCTAGGTACGGAGTATTCCGTAGTTGTAAGATGAAAGAGGGGAAGGGGAGGGGAGGTAGCGTGGTTGGACTGTCAGGTTTGGGAGGGAGAGGGGACGGACTGGGGAGGCAGAGGGATAAGCGATCGCAATTCATCATGGTAATACTCTGTACGGAGTCGGGGCGAGTGAGATCTTTAATATGGTATTTTTTGTTTGCTCCTGATTTCTTCATTTCTTTTCTTCCTCCCCCGGACCTTCTATTCTTTCCTCTTTGCGGCCTTCAAAAAAAAAACACCGTCCACCAACCTTTAGACACAGAAGATTGCTCTTTGCTTAGGGAGGTAGAGACGGGGAGTGTAGAAGAGGGAAAGCGAGGCAAACAACAGCTACGACAAATAAATTAATTAACTGACGATGATTATCGACGCGACAGGCAAGTCCGGAATACCTTCATTCATTATTCATACATACATACATAGTTACATCCCTCCATCTATCCATCCACACTAACTACAGACTACTACTAGGTACGGAGTACTTCTGTTGCCGAGTTGAATCGATGCGGCTGCCAGCTGGCTGCTGCGAACTCAATTGGCTCTGATTTGACGCGCGATCGGCCACACCGCGGCCATCTGAAGTAGCTGGTTGGTTACTCCGCCCCCCAAGGCCCAAGTTTGCGCAGGCTAGAAGTCACATACTCCGTAAAAGTGTGATGGCGCGCTCAGGCGACACGCCACCTTGGGAAAAGGGGGAGGGGGTGGGGCCTCTTGTCTTGCTGCCGGAGGGGACTGAATACTGACGGAGTACCTACGGAGTACAGAGTATAGCGGGCAGACAGACCACGGAGGTGTGCAATTTCTCGAGTCGCATTTTTTGTCTCTTTTCCCGGCCCCCTTCCCCCCTCGATAGTCGATACCCGCGAGGGAAGCGCGGCACGGCGGCCGCGGGATGAGCTTCGTAGTGGGTCATGGTTTCCTGGTTCAACCGTTCAAGTCGCGCGACTCACGAGCTCTGCTTCGTCCGTGGGTAGGTAGGTGTAACACCTAGGTGATCTCCTTTCCAATCAATCAATCAATCCTTCGCGTTTGGCGCTCGCAAATCCTACCCACGCGGCTACTGAGAGTATGGTTTTAATTCACACATGATATGTACTGTACTCTGTATGTGCATGTACATAGTCTTAACAAAGTAGTACGTAAACAAGTAAAACATGCGGAGGTTTCGTTAGGTTTCCTCTGCCTCAGTGTGGTTGGAAAGCTGTCTACCGGGTTCAGAAGCCCCCTTTTTAAACCCGACACGATATCCAACCCTGATCTAGGAAGTAGTAAATAGGTAGCTGGTAACAAAGGGAAAGCGGTATACTGACGCCGTACCTAACGAGTTCACTAGTTAGTTAACTAACTAAATAACCAACCCAAGTAAACCGTGATGACTAAGCAAGCCATCTTGGAGATGTGCCGGAGACCCGTCTAAGTTCCTAAACCCCAAGCAAAAGCGCCTTTATTCACACCGCCAGTGTCTGCACAGCATTACTTCCTGACAAAGAATCATATTTGCAGCTACTGACTCTTTCAACTCGCCGCCATTTGACCCCACCCCATCTCTAACCATTTGATTGCGCCGTCAGCCCGCGGTTCACTCGAGGAGCTTTAAACGTCTTTTGGCGAACCCCTCCAAGAAAGCTCGACCCCACCAAATTGTCCAACCTTTCTGCCCTACTTCACTTTACTGTCGCCTTCAACTGTACCGAACTGAGACTTTTCTTCCCCCCCGTCTCCTCTTAGGTTTAGGACGTCTGCCGTGATAAGGGCCGTGCAGAGGAAAGTCTTGCTAATTTCTGGACCGGGATGTCGGTTTCCATACAAGAGTTGGACAACACTGTCCGGGCCTTCTATGAGGGCAAGGGAGACCTGGTGAGTTGTGGCTAGCTCATTTATCTGCAACAGTTACTGACACGCGTTGCCTAATTCTACAAGCAAAAACAAGCCCAACAGACTCTAACGGAGGTGAGCCGACCTTTTT
Organism: Aspergillus bridgeri; assembly: GCA_027569665.1. Lineage (NCBI taxonomy): Eukaryota > Fungi > Ascomycota > Eurotiomycetes > Eurotiales > Aspergillaceae > Aspergillus > Aspergillus bridgeri. The sequence continues at coordinate 64,456 of JAPDKQ010000083.1, read as the reverse complement.
ACGTGCGGGGCATCTTGACTGGTTTTACTCATCCTGAATGTTTAGTTCAAGCAAAACCCGGATGCTTGGTTAATTGTAGGGAACATCCTTCAAGAGTCGTCGTATCCGCAAACCAAATGTGTGATGGCCTCTACCGTTTCAGTTATGATGAACCCTGGGGACTGACTGCTGACAATGTTAGATCTCGCTCTCCAAGTCCTTGACGATGTCATCATGACTCGATGGAAAGTCTTGCCCAGGGAACAGTGCCTAGGTAATGTCGTTGGATATCATTCGCTTCGGCTAATTGTTTGGTCTAACTTGCTCAGGTATTCGGAACTTCATCGTTAACTTCATCATCGAGAATTCCAATTCGGAAGAGAAGCTTAGAAGTGAGCGAGCTTTCCTGAACAAACTCAACCTCGTCCTTGTTTCTATTCTGAAGCAAGAATGGCCACACAACTGGCCAACTTTTATCAATGAGATCATTTCGTCCTGCCATACAAGCCTGTCGATTTGCGAAAACAACATGGCCATTCTTCGGTTATTGTCGGAGGAAGTTTTCGATTTCTCCCAGGACCAAATGACTTCGGCGAAGGCGCGGAACTTGAAGACTTCCATGACCCAAGAGTTCTCTTCCATTTTTCAGCTGTGCTCAGAAGTCCTCGGCACGGCGAACCAACCCAGCTTAGTCAAAGCTACGCTAGAAACCCTCCTACGATTCTTGAACTGGATTCCGCTGGGATATATTTTTGAGACAAACATCATCAACACTCTTATCAACCGTTTTCTGGATGTCCCTGATTTTCGAAACGTGACACTCAAATGCCTTACTGAGATTGGTGGCCTGCAGATCGGGAACCCGTACAATTACGATGAAAGGCTGATTCACATGTTCACGGAAACCCTGACAATTGTTTCAAAGACCATCCCACTGTCGATGGACTTGAAGCAGACATTCGCTAAGAGCAATTCGAGGGACCAGGAATTTGTTCTCAACCTGGCACTGTTTTTATGCAGCTTCTTCAGCGCTCATCTCACCGTAAGTCTCGAACAACTTTTTGCTATGAGACGAATTGAAATATGGATGGACTGACTGGCAAGTAACAGCTTATTGAGAAGCTTCCTAATAGGGACTACCTTACTCATGCGCATTTTTATCTAATTCGTATCAGTCAAATCGACGATCGGGAGGTGTTCAAAATCTGCCTGGAATACTGGACGCGTCTCGTTCAAGAGCTCTACGAAGAGATGCAGCAGCTCCCAATTACTGACATCAACCCGCTGGTGAGCATGGGTGTTAGTGGTTTATCGAATGGAGGCGCGCCGCATCCCAGCACATTGGCCAACTATCCTCTCCGGAAGCATAAATACGAGGAGATCTTGTCGAGCCTGCGTACTGTCATGATAGAAAAGATGGTGCGTCCAGAGGAAGTCCTGATTGTTGAAAACGACGAAGGGGAGATTGTGCGGGAGTTCGTGAAAGAAAGCGACACGATCCAGCTTTACAAAACAATACGGGAGTGCTTGGTGTACCTCACGCATCTCGACGTTGTGGACACCGAGAATATCATGATTGATAAGCTGGCGAAACAAGTTGATGGGTCCGAGTGGTCTTGGGCCAATTGTAATACTCTTTGCTGGGCGATTGGGTCAATCTCTGGAGCCATGAACGAAGAGACCGAAAAACGCTTTCTTGTCACTGTCATCAAGGATCTCCTTGGTCTCACAGAGATGAAGCGTGGCAAAGATAACAAGGCTGTCGTGGCTAGTAATATCATGTACATCGTGGGGCAGTACCCTCGCTTTCTGAAGGCCCATTGGAAGTTTCTGAAGACGGTTGTCAATAAGCTCTTCGAGTTCATGCATGAGACGCATGAAGGTGAGTTACTGGTTCCTGGTCCCAGGTACGTTGTCTAACATTTACCAGGTGTTCAGGACATGGCTTGCGATACCTTTATAAAAATTGCCAATAAGTGTCGACGTCATTTCGTTGCCCTGCAACCGGGAGAAAATGAACCCTTCATTGAGGAAATCGTTCGAAACATGAGGAAGATCACTTGTGACCTCTCACCACAGCAAGTCCATACCTTCTACGAGGCATGCGGCTACATGATTTCTGCACAAGGGCAAAAGGGTCTGCAGGATCGGCTGATTGAAAATCTCATGTCACTGCCGAACGCCGCCTGGGATGAGATCATTGCTCGAGCCAATCAAAATTCATCAATCCTCCAAGATGGTGAAACGATCAAGATCGTTGGAAACATAATGAAAACCAATGTTGCTGCATGTTCGTCGATTGGCACTTACTTCTACTCTCAACTGGGACGTATTTATCATGACATGCTCAGCATGTTCAGGGCATCCAGCGAGCTCATAAGTGCAGCTGTTTTACAAGATGGTATGGCCTCGCCCGACTCATTACATCCTCTGCACCCAATTTCTCGGCACACTCTTGCTTTGTCGTACCATGCCAACCACTAACCATGCTTAGGAGAAATTGCCACCAAGACGCCCAAAGTCAGAGGGCTGAGAACGATCAAGAAAGAAATTCTCAAACTTATTGACACATACGTACAAAAGGCCGATGACTTGGAGATGGTCAATGCTAATGTTGTCCCGCCGCTTCTTGAGGCCGTCTTGTTGGACTACAGTCGTAATGTCCCTGATGCACGAGAAGCCGAGGTTTTGAATGTGATGACGACGATAATCCACAAGTTACATGTATGAAGTGTCCCATGCCATTCCTTTCCTGTTTTGTCCATTTCGGGAAGGACATTAAATGATCTGGCTATCAGTGACAACAAAAACTAACCGTCATTAGAACCTGATGGAAGATAAAGTCCCATTGATCATGGAGAGCGTTTTCGAGTGCACGCTCGAGATGATCAACAAGGACTTCCACGAATATCCCGAACACCGCGTGCAATTTTTCAAATTGCTCCAAGCAATCAACCTATATTGCTTCCCTGCACTGCTCAAGCTTGATGCGACCCAATTCAAATTTGTGATCGACTCTTGCATGTGGGCCAGCAAACATGATAACCGCGAAGTTGAGAATACTGGGCTTACAATGTGCCTTGAGCTTATGAACAACATGGCAGAGACAGACGCTCAGACATCAACATTCTTCTTCCGACAGTTCTATATTCCGATACTGCAGGATGTATTTTTTGTTCTCACCGATAGCGACCACAAAGCCGGTAGGTATACCCAGCCGATCTATGAAACAACATTCTTATTCATTTTCATAGGTTTCAAATCACAAGCAATGCTTCTCTCGCGCATGTTCTACTTCATCGAATCCGGAAAAGTGCAGGAGCCTATTTATGCGCCAGAACAAGTCCCCCTTGGAACATCCAACAAGGACTTTCTGCAAGAATATGTCGCCAACCTCCTGCAAAACGCATTTAAAAACCTCCAGGAGTACGAGCTTCCCTGGACTGTCATATATTTCAAGACAGCAGCTGACTAGAGTATAGAATTCAAATCAAGCAATTTGTCATTGGCTTGTTTACATTCAACGATGATTTCAACAAGTTCAAAACTCACTTGCGGGATTTCTTAATCTCTCTCAAGGAGTTCGCCGGTGACAATGCTGAACTATATGCGGAAGAGCGAGAGCAGGCTCTGCGGGACGCCAAAGCGGCCGAGCGCGATCGTGCAATGAGAGTCGGGGGCCTTCTAAAACCATCCGAAATGGACCAGGAGGACGAGCTATGACTAGACAAAGAACTACGCCCTGAGATCGCTCCCCAACTTTCATTTGTTGACCAAGTTGGTGGTGGTGTGGAAAAGCAGTCTACACCTGCCAGTGAAAAGGACCAGCTCGATGGCTGGTCTTTTTACGGAATTTGAATCAAAGAATTACTAGTTTCCAACCACAGATTTCAGGATGGGTATTTCAATGCTTTTTTTTGATATAGCCGTCTGTCTTTCTATCGCTTTTACGCAATTCCATCTGCGCCTGCTATGCAGTCAGCCTTAACCTTGCTTTTTGCCCAGCTAAACGACGCGGATATCAACTGAACGCCTGGTCCCTAGTTTAAGATTGCCATGCACCTGGCATGTATGCAGTTAATTACGGCAACCTTGCTGCTAGAATAACTTTTTGTTTGATACTGCCCAATAGAGAACCGTAACTAACTTACAGCCTGCATGCAAGGCTGGGGGAATTTGGTGTTCGAAGTTAGTAAGTAGTAAGCAGTGGGGAAGATAGAGAAAGAGAGGGAGGGGGGATGAAGGGGGAGGAGGGAGGAGAGGAGGTAGGAGAGGAGGTAGGACTGACTGACTGACTGACTATGTTTCTTTCTTCTCTCCCTCGAGAGCACTTCGAGTGTGGTTAAAAAAAAGGATACAGGCCCGAACCCGGGATCGAACCGGGGACCTCGCGCAAGCATGCTAGGGTTGGCCCTAAGCGCGAATCATACCACTAGACCATCCGGGCGGTGGACGTCAAACTGAACTGAGTCTGAGCAATTTCAAAAGATAGCTGTAGCCAAAGGCGGTGAGTTTCAAGCGCCTTATTATCTAATGATCGGGCATATTTTGTTCCTCGACCTCTACTAGCCTGATAGTTTGGCGTCATATGACAAGACACGGAATATGTCATAGAAAGATTACTTTGACCATTGTGCAACTGAATCTTTCCTTTAGCGGGGCTCATTGGAACTGTTTAAGGCCTCATCTCTTATCAATCACATTTGTTCCAGACTTTTCGCTATGTCCCGATCGTCTCAAACATCACAGAGAGGACCGTCATCAGGATCTCAGGTTGAATCAACATCTCGCCGATCTACCGATAATTTGCTTCATACACAAGGCACACTGCGGCTGAGAGCGGAAAACAACCCAGCGGCTGGAGAAAGTGATCAGGATAGATCCTCGTCTAGACGGATACAGTGGAGTGAGGATGTTATAGACAACGAAGGGATGGGCAAAAAAAGCTCTAAAGGTATGTTGCTGGCAAAGATTTTTCCGACACCGTGTCTTTCATTCCCAGAAATGGAATCTCCCGCTAACTTGACTGCATCCTTGCACTTTATTCAAAGTCTGTTGCATCTATCATAAAAACCGCCCTGTCGGTGAAAGTAGCTCAGAGTCGGAATCCTCAGACTCAAGCTCCCAGGACTCCGAAAGTGACTGTGAAGAGCATCAGCAGGATTCCAGAGGCATCAGTCATGGCCTTGATCATGGACGTTCAAATACCTCTCAGCGACCAACCAAGAGAGGGCAGTCGAACTGTTCCAAACACAATGGCAAGCATAAACAGCGCAAGCGAAGTCCCAACGCCTACGAGAAAATGCCTCGAATAAACAAGGGCCGTTGAGAACATGGTTATACCTAGCCCGTATTGGGCCATTTTTCCAGAAAAACAAAAAACCAGACACTCGGCATGATACCCCATTACATTATGGAAATTTACCACATCCTATAGTTTATGCGCCCTTGGTCTGTGATATGTGTAATGGCCTGCCATGGAAACATTCTGAATTCAGTAGACATAGCTAACTTCGATTTCAGCCTTTTCTGCGCTAGTAAACAATCAATCCCAACATGGCAAAGGGGTATATATGTACGAGGTGCAGTAAAAACTTCTGGTGCAAAGTCTCAAATAAATACGTTTGGTCAATCCATATTTTTTTAACTCACAGCATCATGCTTCTCCTCCTGGCAGACGCACGTTGTGTTCGCTTAATCTGGCTTGTTCCAACCTCCAAGGATCTGGCAGACTGATTTTGAGGGTTTTCTGAAACACCAGTCTGGGTATCTGATGGGACTGGCAATTCGTCCAGATCATCTGCGGGGGATAATCTAGCCAAAATGGATGGTGATGAAGCGGTTGGTGATTCTTTGCCGGAGGGAACCCTACCCTGTTGAAGTGGAGGCTCCCGCGAATAAGATCTCTGGTGTGAAGAGTGTCTCCGAGGTTGCTTCTTTGTATTTCGTGTTGCCTTCGGTACATCTTCAAGTCCCTTCGATGAATTCACGATGCCTTCGACTGCTGGCTTTTCCGTATGTGTTCGTACCTCGGTGATGCTCGTGCGCTCCGTGGGTCTTTCATTACCAGGACTCGTCTCGATGGGTGAAGAGTCCGTTGGTCCATCAGAAGGACTATATTTGACAGATGCCACTCTATAGTCAAAACACGGCGAAAGTTTCCGTTTCCTCTGCGATACCGAGTTCGTTTGGCATGTAGATAATCCATCTGAGCAAAGCCCGACTGTATTCGTGTCCAATGATCTCGAGCTGGCACGTGAATCGAGGGAACTGCTGACGCCGCAACCTGCGTCTGTTTTCGTATCCTGGGAGTTCGAGGACCTTCTCGATTGGCCATTCCCCACTGCCGCTATGAGTTCATTATTGGAGCGTCGCATTTTGTCTCTTAAGTTGGGCTCTGCGTAGCTGACTACCGCTCTTTGGCGTCTTGTGGGTCGTGACGGCGGGTCTGACAGTGCTGTGGATATCCTGTTTGAAACCAAGGTCATTGATGATGAATGCTTTGGTTTATCCTTCATAAGGTCTGCTCTTGTATCAATCGGGCTCTGTTGCGTTCCATCGTGATAATCCCCTGTATTATATGTATCTGCCAGAGCACTTTCCTCTGGGATAATGCTTTCACTGGGCGTTATGGATTGCGTGGTCTGGTCTCTATTGCCCACCAAGGGAGGTATTTGAACAAGATTTTCTTTTGTCGGTGATCCCAGCCGGTCCGAGGAGGCTAGATTTAAGTTTGCATTCTCTGTAATTTCTATCAGCAGTCGATTTGAACATAAGATGGGTCTTTTACATACTTGGCTTCAGCGCCTTGCGACGAGGCTGTCCACCACAGGATTCATCCCGCCCACGGTTTTCCGAAGTAATGGGCCGGCAGAATTTGAAATCATTCTGCGGAGTGGCTCCGAAATTCTTGTCCTCTGCATGAACTAGCTGTTTGTTGTCGGTATATTGAATTTCTCTCGGGCTTCTGTGTGGTTGAATGGGTTCAGCAGCAATACTGCCATGGTTCTCTATCCAAGCCGTGTTGTATTTTCGCTTTTTCCTTGTTTCAAGTGTCGGAGGGAAAAGGGGTTCATTGATGCTAGAATCGCCGCTAAGCTTGTCATCCGTAGCATCTCTCGATGACTGTAGACAAAACTTGTCTTGCGTGGCCTCGACGGAAATGCTTGAATCAGCGGCAATATGTGGACTTGGCGGATCTCCTGGGCTCTCAACTGACATGTCCAGTTCATACGACCTATTTTGTTTCAGCAAATGGGCGAAGAAAAGCAATGAAGCATGATATGTGACTGACCCCGGCTCATCCCTTTGAAAATCCCGGTCTTCTGGTATGACAGGAAGTCGCCAATCCGCTTCCGGCATGAAGTTTAGTTCAGATCTTGCCTCATTGTGTCGAAGGTTCCAGCTGGACTGTGCCGAATCCCTTTGACCCTCACCATCAACTTTTTCATTGCAGGATTTGCTTAATTGGCGAGGCAAGGCACCCAAGCCAGTAACCAAGTCATTAAGCTCAATCAACTTATTTTCAAGTCTTGTTTTGATATCATGCACTCCAGCGTATAGTAACTTAGCCGCGTCATACCTCTCTATCTCCTGACCAAGTGTAATCGTTTGCTCTCTGAGGGAGACATTTTCGGCAAGTAAGTGAGAGACTTCGGATTCAAGGCTTCGGATGCGAAGCGACTGCATAGAATTCACTCTGGCAAGCTCACGGTTCTGCCTTACGAACCTCCTTTTTACTGGCGGAGCGAGAAACGTGTATGTTAGTCTTTGGGATAAAACAGATATAAAATCCAGGGGAATTTATGTAAAAACATATACTCACGAGATTCAACAGACTCCACAGAGATTGTTGATTCATTCAGGCGGGCCATATTGCATGCCGAGCTGCCTGCCTGCTTGCCGGCCTTTCTTTTTTGGAAGCTAACTTTTGGCCAACAGATGCTACACGCAATTATTGGCCTCACGCGAGAAGTTGAGGTGAATTGTCTGGAGAAACGTACTTTGGTCAGGTATTCGTATAGGGTAGCTGCAAAAACACCCGACGGCAACGGAGCAGTGGTGGTAAACAAATGGTCGGCGGCTTGTTGATGTTTGTCCTGATTAGGCGTAGTCTGTGATTACCTAACACCGACTGCAATCCTCATCGGGCAGGACATGAGATCCTCCCCGGATTAATCGTCCTGGACAACAACGGAACCATCGGTACGTATCATGGTTGCCTTCCCTACCTTTATCCGTTGCATCCCTATGGAACTAAGTGATCAGAACTCGTTGAAGCTATAGATATTTTTTATTGCGTTGCTGCGGATGAAGCGGTCTTGGGGTACTCCAAGTTAAGTCGAGCTTGCCATCATGGCCTATCAAGCGCGCTCTACCTCGGTGTTCCCAGGTTCTTCTGCTGCACCGAGCCTTCGTCAGCCAAGTAGCCACAATGCGCAGCAATCTGCTTTAGCCGCCCGAATCGCGTCAAAGAAATCTGAATTGGATAGTTTAAAGCAGCTTCGCGATCTGAGCAGCGCGCTAGCGATGCAGATGCAAGCCCTGGAGAATAGAATGGGAACCCTGAAGGATGGTACAGAAGGTTTGTTGCGCTATTAGATACATTTTGGCTTCACTCACTCTCATATCACACTATAGCTATCGCCTGTGTCCTCGCCAATTGGGACAGCGTGTTACAAGCAATCAACATGGCCTCTAGTAAGTGCTGTCCTTTATAATGACTGGTAATCAGTATTGTCAGCTGCCATTGTCTGGCTAACCTCATGTCTATTTGCTTGATTTAGCGAAAGCCGTAGTAACGCACGAGCAGACAGCGCCTGGGTCACGTACTGATATCCACAATGGTGTCCCAGCCATGCCTTCGATCTTAGTCCGCATACCTGCAGACCAGCCAGAGGGTCCATAAGGTTGCGAGACACGATTTACGATAAGAGACTGATGCGACACTCATCGGGCAGTGGGCTCTCTGTATATGGCATTCATGAAAATCAGATGCCAGCCCCGTGCTTGAAGGAACGAAATTACGATGTTGATGTGTGCTATACTTGCAGCATTGGTCCCATCTAAGCACCCTGATAATGCCTATTAACATTCACGGACTGTTCGAAGTTTCGTCAAATTGTATGTCAGACTAGAGCATTTATACACACTACGTATGCCCGGCGGAGGGCCACATTAACCATCTGAGTCTCCTGGAAGGAAATCATTACCATATAAGACACTTCCATACCTACCTAGTTTTGGGCATTATTATTGCCAGCAATATTGAGCCTAATAGTTATCCCGTAGGCCTAAGCAATAGAAGGCTATGTACTCCGTACCAGGGCTTGCCGAGTATACTTACCAAGCTCCATGTGTTCTTTCCCCGTGAAACCCCTATACAATTAATTGGCCTGTAGACTAAACTGTGGAAGCCCTTATCTTTCACGAAGATACTTAGTACCTAAGCTATGTCGCATTAAGTTTCGCATTATTATTGACTGGATGAACATGGATAACTTTCGGGGCGCGAGCAGGTTGTTCTTGGCATTTTAGGGTGGGCGAGACGAACCCCGGAAGCTGAATCATGCCGCCACCCACTCTCTCCATCCCCGTGGGAGTAAAGAGACGGACAGGACAGCTTTCTGAGATGGCTTTGAGATGGCTAAGGATTCGACTACTGAGAATAAACTCACACCAACAGGCCTTGTTACCATGCCTTTCGCCGCCCAACAATGCTGGCAAGACGGCAAAATTCATATCCTTCTAGCAGCAAGTGGATCGGTTGCAACGATAAAGCTGCCCTACATCGCGGAAAGTCTTGGGCGACATCGCGACATTTCTATCCGCATTATTGTAACAAAATCGGCGGAGAAATTTTTAATGGGGCAAAGCCCGGAGCAACCCCCTTTGGAGACCTTGCGACAGATTCCTGGCGTGGATGCTGTCTACCAGGATCAGGACGAATGGAGGAACCCATGGACTCGTGGCGTGCCAATCCTACATATCGAGTTAAGGAAGTGGGCGCATTTGCTACTCATCGCCCCCCTATCTGCCAATACAATGGCGAAGATTACAATGGGCTTTTCGGACAATCTTCTTCTCTCCGTACTCAGAGCCTGGGACACAACTGGAACCGTGGATTCGAGCTTCAAGAAGCGAAAGCCTCTCGTTCTCGTAGCGCCCGCCATGAATACCGCAATGTGGAATCACCCGATCACTAAAAAACAGATTGCCACCCTACGAGATGAATGGGGATACTGCAATTCGAACAAAGATGGTTGGGTGTCAATTCTTTACCCGGCCGAAAAGGCGCTTGCCTGTGGGGACAATGGAAACGGTGCTATGATGGACTGGAAAGAGATAGTTCGGGCTGTTGAGCACCACCTTGATATAGGAGACTCGAAACCGAAAGAGGACAGGCGAGATTGTCAAGCCAATCAATAATCTACTCGTGTATCGTTGTTAAGAAGATCATGGCTAACCCTCTGGAAGTATGTGGCACAATCTGGGCAGAATATAGATATCGTGTACAATACCAGGGACACTGCGGCCGTCTAGCTCCACTCCCTCATAGCATATACCGTGTAATCCGACACTGTGTAATGCCCTTTCGTCGCGGTATTGCTTCTCTGCTGTGGAGCCAAACCCCGGCATGCTTGAAGTATTAGTAAGCATTTAAAAAGCTAACTAGTTAACTAGCTACTGCGTATGTTGATTTGGGTTCCTACGTGTTGCTACTGTATAGCTTCGGGGAAAATGTAATCATTCACGTGGGGGGTGATGAAAGGAGAGAAGGTAATAATAAGCCGATGTTTTGAATTTTCGTAGCCTGGCGGAGACATTAAATGTTATGTGAAGCCTTCAGTATAGCTTAGTACTGCGTATAGACAAACAGAAGAGGAGTGGGTACTCGATTTTCGAACACAAAACCAGATGACCCAAAGCTTGGTACTAGTACGGCGACCTACTATTATTTCCCACGGCCGCTCTCAACTCTTCTTGTCTTCTCCTTACTGTGCATCCTTTGATGGCCCTTTGGGTCTGCCGCCCTTTCTATTGATCTATTGATCTACTGATATTCTTTTCGCACCAAGGGGCGAATCTCATTCCGAGATCATTCCAACCTGCATCGTGCACCCATACCCGCTACCCTGACAAGAATATGAGTTTGATGTGAACAGCCTGGAGTCCTCCTTTGCCATGGTATAGGCGGAAATTGTGCCTGTGACCACCTCCCAGTACCACGTGCCGGACTGTCCAAGATTCGCTCGCCTCTAGCGGTACTACAACGTTCCTTTGCCAACCTGCCACTATGCCCAACCACCGACGTTTTCGAGCAGCCTTCGAGCCTCTTTCACCTGACTTAGACGTGCCGACTCTAATCGAATCAACCCCGACTTTTGAATATGTCCCTAGAATCCACTGTGACTCGATCGATGAACAGGGCCTGGAGGCATTTCAAAAACTAGTGCAGGGCCATGTTGTCTTGGGTGGAAAACCCTTGGTTGTTGGAGGGTTTAATGAACGATTGGACAGCTCCGTATTCTCTGAAAAGTGGCTGAGAAGTGAATGCGGAATGAAATGTAAGTGATTAGCTACGCCCGGTGCTTGGTGTCTACGACATAGGCACAGACGCATACACCTAATACAATTACACTATCTTACTGTAAAACTGAGTTCCCATTAATGACAGCGGAGATTGCTCGGAATTTGACAACAAAATCCGATCTTCCACTTACAATCGGTCATTATCTCAAGAACCTGCCGCTGTTAACAAACCAATGGAACACATACAACTACAAAGAACCCAACCGGCAACGGATATACCTCAAAGACATTGATTGTCCAACTCAGTGGCATGATCATCTGAAAACAGTCATACCACCGTTTCTGTTCTATTTGAACAAGTCGGATACATCCGGGGCCTGTCCAAACCAAAAGCAGGTAAACACAGGAGTTGGGGATCTAATGAGTTGCCTGCCACCAGACATGCGCGCGCAGAATTTGATGTGCTACATCGGCCACGAAGGAACATATACCCCAGCTCACCAGGAAATGTGTGCCAGTCTTGGGCAGAATATCATGGTAGAAGCATCCGACGGCTCGACTGAATATGGGAAGGCAACTAAACCTGGCTCTTCGGTTTGGTTTATGACTGAGAGCAACGACCGTCACGTTGTCTCAGAATACTGGACGTCTACGTTAAGGCATGATATTGACATTGAGGATCATTTTGCCCAAATTAATGCCTGGAAAGCGGCACCCTTTAAGACCTATCTTGTGGAACAAAAACCTGGCGATTTTATTCTTGTTCCTCCTCTTGCGGCGCATCAGGTTTGGAACCGTGGGACAAGAACAATGAAGGTCGCGTGGAATCGCACGACTGCCGATACCCTAAGGTTGGCCCTTCATGAAGCGCTGCCGCATACAAGAATGGTTTGTCGAGACGAACAATACAAGAATAAGGCCATCGTGTTTTACTCCTTGGACCACTACTCTAGATCGCTTGCCAGAGGCCATACAGCCTATACTCGAGCCACTCCACAGTTTCAAGATTTCATCAAGCTCTTCTCCTTGTTTACTGAAATACTGTTGTCTGAAAGTTTCCAGAACGACGTACCGGATGAAAAGGATATTGAGTTCATTCCCTTTGATGGCAGTATTACATGCTCTTATTGCCGGAGCAACTTATTCAACAGATTCCTCACGTGCCCTTGGTGTGCCCAGGATGGGAATGATACGTATGATATTTGCATGGAGTGTTACATCATGGGCAGAAGTTGCGAGTGCCAATCTAGGTTGAAATGGGTTGAACAATTCAGATGGAAGGAGCTAACAGGGAAGCATGAAATATGGAGGAAACAGATTCAGACCTTTGCCGCAAACATAACTACCTATGACTTTGATGAGGCCAAAGCTCAGGTGGATAAGAAAACTCTAGCGCACGTATGCCAGGAACAACTGCGAAGGCGCCCGTGGGTGGACATATCTAAACCTGACCACAAGAGATCAGAGAACAAATCTAGCGGTTCAGAGACATCAAGCCCTGCCCGGAAGCGGAAAAGAAAAAATGCTAATGAGGGATCTGGTCAGTGTCATATTTGCAGGTGCACAGAACCCTCATGGAAGCTGGCTTCTTGCTCACGCTGCCACGCAAATTATTGCTACGGTAGTTTGTTCAGAGCTTTCAACATCCAGCCTCAGCACATAATGGAGATGTATGAATGGGAATGCCCTAAGTGTGAAAAACGATGCAGCTGTGCTGCGTGTCGCCGGGACCCTACGATGAACCCCTTCGAACCGACAAGTACCTTGCTCGGCCATGATACAAAGGCCTTCGCCGACCCGCGTAGCGTGGAAAGTTTGATTGACTTTAGACAGTCGAACATTCGGTGGCTCAGAAAATCAGGCCGTGATGAAATCCCTCGACTGATAAATGATCGAAAAGCGACAGAAGTACCCAGCCTATTGACGGATACTACCAACGTAGTAGAAGAACGTCCTCAGGTGGCAGCTCGGACTTCCAATGAAACTCCTCTAGGCTATGGGCCAGTTCGTCAGTACGCAGATTATGGGGAGATACCGGTTGACCCTGCGTTGGAAAACTTTGATCGGTCTTCTCTGACTTTGGAATAGATTAATTAATAATCCTTCCACTAGAAAAAAAAAGAGAAAAGAGTGAGAAAAGGGAAAAGCGGCGCGAGACTCAACAACTTGCAGACTAGTTCCGAGTTGCTCTATAGAGGATATGGCCATTAAAGCAGCTGTATAACTTGATACTCAGTATAGGACAACAAATTTCGACCAAACCATCGTATGTATCCAGATGTCTCTACTGCATGGAAAGTATCAAAGCTATTTGCTGCCCGTATTTGACTAGAACCCTACCCTAGGCACCCTTATATTCGTATCGGAGGTCTTCGAGTTGTCTAAATTCAACCGTAGCCATCGCATGCCGTACAGCCATGATACTTGCAAATATAACTGGATTGTTTTGAGTATGCTGGACCAAGTATTCGCCTTCAATGTCTTGTGGTGAGGAAATGAACGCACCTCCAGGGACAATGTATATCAACAGTTGGACACTTGGGCTGGGTCCCATCTGAGCGCCCATTATGTACGCCAACACCAACAGTCCACAAATTGCAGCATTTATAGGGACAGCGAACCGCAAGACAACTGCCAGTGAGCGGGGTCTGGGTACCAAGCTCTTATTGTCTGAAGACTGTGATGGTGAGAAGTTCATAATGCACGCAGAGCCGACTAAGGAAAGCAGGCCCAGGAACGAGAAGAACCGGTCAGGTTGACTCAATGATCCCGAGAGTGCGAGCAGAATGAGCATGACAGCCGGGAATAACGGGATGGCACTGAAAATCACCTGCATATCAATTCGTTCAGCCATTTACCTAGTGACTAGTTGACGTGTTTGGTGAGGCTAGAGTTTACGCTGTATCCGGTATTTTGCCGGTCATTATGTGCCTTCAGTCTACTGATCAGTAGCTCCTGCTCTGCAGAAAAAGATTAGATGGATAGTAATTCATGAAGCCTTGACAGTCAGACAAACCTTCCTCGTCCAAATCCTCGCGGCCATGCCCTTCGGAACCTGAATCATCGGGGTATCGGAATACTTTACGAAGCCTTGCAGTTGACATGGGTAAGTATAACTAGTTCGACGACCTGGAGCTGAGAAAGAGGAAAGAAAAAGCCCGTAGAGGGTTCTGTGCTGCAGTGGAGATGAGGAGTTTGTCTTGTTTGGCGGACTCCCGTATATTCGTACGTCCAGTCAACCACGCCGCCCCCGGTTTCCGGAGTCTTTTTTCGGTCCCTTCCATCTTCACCGGGTTCGCCGCTCTTTCATCCCACCCACTCACCTACTCTCCCGCCCAAGAGACCAACCGAGATGTATGCGACAAGAATCGTCCCGAGGCGGGCTGCCGTCTCATCATTGCCTAAATTCAGTGCCCAGACTTACGCTCGTCGCAATCTGATTCCGGCCCCACGCTCCAACTCAGGCCCTCTCATGGAACGACGAGCAGATCGAGAACTTCCTGCCGTGAACACAGAACGACGTTGGTTGCGGACGCTTCCAATCTTCGCGGTCGTTGTAGGTGCTGCGATGCTCGGCATCTTCAACTACCAGAAGTCGTCCTCGAGCGTGGTTAATAGTACCCTTTATGCTCTTCGCACCTCGCCCCGTGCGCGGGAAATACTCGGCGATGAGATCTATTTCGCTCAGAAGATACCGTGGATCAGTGGGGAAATGAACCAGCTACATGGACGCATCGATATCTCGTTCTGGGTCAAGGGCACTAAAGCTCAAGGCCGAATGAGATTTCGAAGCTTAAGACCGGACCGAATGAGCTATGTGCGTGTTTCCTCAGGCTAACCTTTGCCCCTTCAATACTGAGACACCTTCGTCCTTACCACTTTGCTTAGTCTGCTTTGAATTGCTTGCGCTAATGTACTTTGCATTGTTTAGTTCCATACTGAAGAATGGAGCCTGGAGACAGAGGATGGAACCGTGGTGCAGTTACTTGATGCTGGCAGCGATCCGTTTAAGCAAAGCGATTGAACGAGTCGTTAAGAGCCTGAACCGTTCAGTTCTATACCACTGCTACTTATCGCGTGTTACTTTCAAGATACCTACTTTGTACTCATAGATAGAAAGCATTCCCCTTGCATATATCATTGGGCGTTTCTGGGGGCATGTGATCATTGGGTATTCTTGTTCTTTCGTCCTTTACCCCGCCTTATCGGCCCTTTCCCATACTTCTCTTCCATTTTCTATTGTGCGTGATGGCAAGGTGAAAAATCATCCTTTTAGCCGGCCAATATCCAGGGGTGCCTGCAGGAGTGTCGAGGCGGGAGAAAAAGAGGAAAAGGAACGGACTGAAATGATGGAAAAAAGGATATCATTTATGTATAGTGTATACTGCCGCTCTGGAATGAAACAATCAAGTTATAGTACATTTTTCGTGTGGAAAGAAGCCGCAATAGTTCCGCCGATTATTACTCTTGCTGAGAGGCGTTCACCGGCCAGGGTTTCTTGATGGCATCCTGAATTCTGACAACGCAGCCTTTGGGTCCACTGACGGAGCCTAATCAGGTATCAAAATTAGCCTATTACCGTACCCCAGGGGTTGAGGCCCGAGAAGAGAGAGGCGGTGATACTTACCGTTGACAACGACTATGCCGTTATCTTTATCAACCTTCAATATCTTCAAGTTCTGGACTGTATTTTGTTCATTTCCCATATTACCTGCCATCTTCTTTCCCGGATAAACTCTGGACCCACCGCCCTGGCTAGGGCCTGCAGAGCCAAGTGATCGATGTGTTAAACTGACACCATGACTGCGATCCTGACCGCCAAAGCCATGCCGTTTCATAACACCAGCAAAGCCCTTGCCTTTAGAATTGGATCGCGCATCGACATACTGACCCTGCTGAAACCAGTCTGCGTTGATCATTTGGCCGACCGGTAGGAGGCCACTTGCGTCCTTGACCCGGAATTCGCACACATGCCTCTTCGGCGAGACCCCGTTGGCAGAGAAATGACCGAGAAGTGATTTCGTCATGTTGCTAGAATGCTTCCAGCCGGAACCCAGCTGAACAGCGAAATACCCGTGCGTTTGGCGCGTCTTGCACGAGGTTACTTCGACACGGTCCAGCTGTAGGACGGTGCAGGCAATCCGTTTTCCGGTCTCCGCATCATAGATAGCAGTCATGCCCTTCTTGATGGCGATCGCCCCAGTTCGGAGAGGCAAAGTATTTGCTTTTCGTTCCAAGGCCGCGGCCGGGGTCGATTTCAGTACGGGCAAATGAGGACCAGCATCGAATCGGGATGGTTTCGGAGGGTTCAGTGATCGAATGCCAAAGGCTCGCACAAGAGGGCTGTGGGGAACCACAGGCACAGGGACTCTGTTGAGGATAGGAAGCTGGTTGAGCTTTCCTGGTAGGCGAGGAGGCATGGCGGATGGGATTTGTCTGCTTGAAGAGCAGGGGCGTAGTCGATATGCGGCGTCTTTGCCCATCTTTTTTGGTCCGAGATTTTACTACCGCAGCCATCCCCATAAAGAGAAGGCGGTGTAGTAGCCCTCCGCGAGTCCGAGGCCGCAATATTCATCGTCTTTTCTATCGCGGAATTGATTGCACCGTTTATTCTATTGCTTGTTGCTTGCCCTCATTCTTACTGTTTTATCGAGTGTTGTACCGAAGAGCCGCCCTCCCTTGAATTCAAGAAGGCGAAGGAAAGAAGCCTGCAGACTTTTTACACTATCAGCAATGCTACCACGGCATACGTTTGCTTCGCGCTGGCTATCCCAATTCTCCGAATTGGTCCAGTCTGCGCACACTTCGCCTATTCTAAAGGCCAAACTTGCCAGGCCCAATTGCCCATCGTCTCCGGGAGTTTTCCGCCGAGGATTATCTTTCACACCGAAGATTGCACCCCATCTCCAAGGCCTAAGATTTCGCAGTCAAATACAACTCGGAAAGCCCGCTGCCCAGAATCTCACTCGACGTACAGAACCGGCGACATTCCGGCGATTCTTCAATTCTTCCCAGGCAAGGCGCAACTCATCCCAACCAGGAGAATCCGGGTCGCTCTCGCAGCGACTGAAGACGCTGTCCCGTGAATATGGCTGGTCTGCCCTTTGGGTATATCTGCTTTTGTCGGCCATGGATTTCCCCATCTGCTTCGCTGCTGTTCGTTTGCTGGGCGTGGAGCGCATTGGTCACTATGAACATGTGGCATTTGAATCAGTCAAGCGTGCGATAAACACCGTCTGGCCTCGTGCACCTGACACGCCGGCAGTTGAGCCGCAATCGGAAGAGACTGCGAATAGCCAACGTAACGAACTCTCGGTTGAAGAAGCCCCGAACAAGCCGGATGGCGAAGCCAGTATGTCGCAAATAACTCCCTTCCCCTTCTACTTGTCCCTCTCTCTTCCTGCCGAGGCAATCTTTGGCTGATCCCTCGCTTTCATATGCAGGCCTTTGGACCCAACTTGCCCTCGCATACGCCATCCACAAGAGTTTGATTTTCATCCGTGTGCCGTTGACAGCGGCCATCACCCCCAAGGTTGTCAAGGTTTTGAGACAGTGGGGCTGGGACATTGTCAAAGGGAAGCCAAGGGGTATGTAAAGCCTCATTCACTTGTATGAGTGAAACGGCCTCAATCATGGGCCGACTTTGTCTGCAGAGCAACCTTCTTCGCCTCTCTTTGTCTTATCCTTTTTGTGTCCGTGCTGCCCTTCGCGTGGTGGCATAGCGATTTGTAAAACTATATAGATGGTACTCGTAACTTGATTGTATATTAATGTTAGATCTAAATCACAGGGCGCATAGCCAGACGCCTATCTCCATTCCTATCTATCTCAGCAGCCAGCCATTCTCTCAACGACTCTTGAAAGGTGTACGACAGAACGCCGAAGCCGTTTCTGGAATAACACAATGACATCATCATCTCGTTGCTATACAGTATCATCAGGTAGCAACAGCATAACTGGAAGTAAGTTGTAGCTACCTGCGCATTATATGTCGATCGTATCGTTAAACCTCAGGATACCATTGGCCTTCATAACCCCATTGACTCCATCAGGCATTCGATAAGCCCAGTCAGCTACACCCATTGGCGTTGTGTTCGCAGACACTTCCTTGGGCGCCGGTGGTTCAACTTCGTCGGAGGTGTCCGCTACAAGCACGAGACCAAGCTCCTTTATCGTCTCTACTAGAGCCGGTACAACGTTCTGCATTGTCGCATGAGGTCGCATTAGTAGTCCATTCCTAACTTTCTTCCCCTCCCACAAAATCCGCGGATATGACGCATCATAGGGACTAAGGACGGGGGTACGTACCAGGAGGCTAGACCGGCATATCAATCCCATGAAATTGTTGCTCTGTGCAATCCTTGCTGACTCTTTTATAGACATCGATGCACGCCCACTGCTATCGATGTCTGGCAATGACCCAACGTCACGGGCCAAATCCCGGATTTGTCCCAGGTCGTTACAAAGAAGGACAGGATCTTTAGGTATCTGGGCGTTAGCAAAAATCCGGCATTCCTGACTTCGGGACTCGGGGCATACAGTTCGGTTGTTTCCAATTCAAAGCAATACAGATATTAGAATTATAAGAAGTAAACACCACAGAGCGCATGAAATCGGGGTTCTGTTCCCGGGCAATGCGAGCATGATCGAAGACTTCTGTAAGAATGGCGTCGGCGAAAGTATTGATATCTGGCAGTGATGTCATGTTCAGCGCCTCCCCCTCGGTCACGGAGGGGTAAAGGATGGACAGGTTGACATTGATGCTCAGGGGCAAATGCTGGAACACCTCCTGCAGAGAAAGGAACGAAGCAGCCAGTAGACGGTGGGTTTGCGGCAGATCATCAACAGCATGATTCTGTAAGAAACGCAGGGTTTCTAGCCGTTTGGCACCTACCTCAGCGCCTACAGCCTGGAACTGAGAATAGGTAAGATGGCAGATGGGTACGTTAACACCGTGGTGATCAATCGTAAATCGAGGATGGAGGACAGGAACTCTATCTCGGGTGAGCTGTACAAAAAGTTCGATGTGGTCTCCAGTAAGGCTGGACCCAGTGACTAGACCATTGTGTTCCGAGTCAATGGCACTGGTTGCCTTCCAGTAGGTGGCGAAGTGTGTGATCTCCAACGGGTCGCCATGATAGGGCTTAATGACCTGGAATCCAAAATGCAACTGCCCGATTGAGCGTAGCCGCGGATCGAACAGTGGCAAACAGCACGATCCCATGCTGGAGTGTTCGGCTCTAAATACTGTTGGGAGGGCAACGGTTTTCGCAATCACCTTGGAACCAAACGTAGGGAATATTTCGAAATCGATGGAAAAAGTCTCCAGATTATCCACTTGGAACGAAATTAGCCGTGAATCCTCCTGGATTGGCAGCATTACGGTGCGCGGAATTAGATCGGAGAGTTTCGATGAGATGGTTAGTCGGGCGGCGGGATGGCGACCAGCTTGGTCAAAGGATACCGAGCCCGAGCTCCCGGGGTCGAAAAATATTTGAATGAAAACCTTCTTGTCCAAGAAGTTATGGCCATAACGCCTTAGAGGTATGATGGGTGGTGGCAAAGACAGATCAGGTATTCCGTCAGCTGTTTCCATGTTGTCAAGAGCAGCCGGTTCATCCATGTGCGAGTCTCCAGCAAAGCCTGGTCCGTGTAATTGCCAGCCATCCAAGCTGCTGAATGTTTTGCGCGGTGAGATGTCTGTACGACGGGACCAAAGAAGAAGCATGCATTCCAAGTGCCCCTCCCATGCTGCGTAGTACATGGCCGCAAGACCCTTTTCATCCACAGCGTCGGCATCGACACCGAGCTCTAGGAGAGTGCGTAGGCAGCCAACACAGCCCTCGCTGGCAGCGTGAAAGAGTGGTGTCCACTGGTACAGCTTGTCGCGCTGGTTGAGGTCAGCGCCATGCTGCTTGAGCATTAATAGCAATTGTGGTGGCTGAGAGGCTCGTGCAACCATATGTTGGGGGTAGAGACCCTCCGCATCTGGTAGTAATCGGGCGTTTCTCTCAAGAAGCATTTTCACTATCGGAAGCGACCCGTGCTGACAAGCCAAATTCAACGGAATATGGTCAGATTCGGAAGCTGGATCGATGCGCGCATTGCTGCGCAGTAGCTGTTCAGCACATGCGAGGTGGTTTTTCACGATGCTGTGGATAAGGGGTGTAAAATTGTCATGGTCCATGATGTCGACCGTATGAGGGCCCGCCGCGAGCAACTCGTGGACCATTTCGACACGACCATGCATACAGGCGTAGTGTAGGGGTATTCTGCCGTACACATCAGACCTAGAGATGTCAATGTCGGCTGCCAAACCCGCCTTAAACACGAAGTCTCGCCCCGAAATGGCCGCTTCATGTAGGCAGTTGCGCTCATTTATGTCGTCTTCTGCGTAGATGTCAACTAAGCCACTATCGAGAAGAACTGAAAGTACGTCGTCCGAAAATTCGTTGATGGCAGCCAGGAAAGTGCGAGTTGCGCGATCTCGGGCATCGGGAGATACTTGCAATTTGGCCGTCCATTCGCGCAGGGTCTGCAAATTTCCCGCGGTGGCAGACTGCAGGATTTGGAGATCGAGATCCTCTTCATCGGAACCGAACGGCTGAACGGCTATAGCTCGGTCAATCGGCCGACTCGCATCAAACTGGATATTTTCGCCCTCCGCCCATGCTTCAAGTTCCAAACGTGCGGTTGTGGCCCGATCAGATAAGTCACGCAAAACGTCTCGGTTGAAGCACGGTTGTACCTCTACGGCACGATGTAGATACAGTTCCTTCATGCGAGACTGTTTAAATATAACGAGAACATTGTGTAAGCAAAACTAGCATAGCCAATCGAAAATATTCACCTGCCGGAGAACACAGTGAGAGAATTCGGACCTTTGATGTTTTGTCCCACTAATCGTCTTGTCAGCCATCTTTGGTGTTGCAGATCCATATTACTAGTTAACACCAACCTTTTTGAGAATCTTGGACATAGCAGTCTCGTTAATCTCAACGAATTGCTTTAGATAGAAAAGGTTAGTGTCCATCAGTATGTGAAGGCTTGGTTTCCAGCTGCTAAGTGCCCACCTGTAACTTATTCAAGTCCCCATCGAATTGCTGGAACCCTTCAAAGAGTGCAACAAAATTTGCTGGTGCTTTGGAATGGGTTGCTGCCCGCGACTGAATGACCCGTTTCTTGTCGACAAGAGTCTTTAACCGCAAGGAAAACTAGGATTGTTCCATCAGCTTTTACCAAAAAGTTGTGGTTTGTGGGGGTGGGGGATAGTATACCTCTGCTTCTTTTTGCATATAGAAAGTGTTCACTTTCTCTATTTCGCGTTCCTAAGTTTTTTTTAAAGATTACAAGGTCAATGATATTTCTACCCGCAAGGAAAGGTGGGCTTTCTTATACCAGCCGAAAGAAAAAGACCTCCTTGTTTGCGCGAAGAGCCGCTTGTGCTTCGGGCACATCTTTAGAAACATCTGCGCTATTTTGAGCTGGGATCCTTGGAGTTGCGCTAAGTTGTTTGATAAGCTGCCGTTGTATCGTTAGCCGAGAAGGGCGACAATCCACGGAATGCTGTTTGACTGACCTTCTTCAAAGCCTTGTAGTTCACGAAACTGGCAGCATATTCGGGGAGATCGAGCTGCCTGCGCTGTATTTGCTTGCCGAACTTCCTGTAAATGCATTATTAGTACTAGGCATTCGGCGAACAACGAGCGGGCCTATGTTCTGCCAATGGAGACTCGAGTGCAATCCTCGAGATTCGGAGGTAAAGTTGCAAAGCCCAAAACACGTACATAATGATTTGATTGAACACCGAAAGACACCCCTAGGCACCTTGCCTTGGAAAACAGGGGCAAGAGAGAAGGGAAGAGGGAAGGACCAGAGTGTCCGGGGTCTGCGCAAGAGGAGACACCGCAGCTGGCGGATTTGTAGACTAAGGACGGAGAAGTGAGATGTTAAGAGAACGCGGCACCTGCCCTTCCTCGAACCGGACAGGGAGCGCTTCAGCACTTATATAGAAAGCGAGGTAGCCCGATGTGGGGCAAGTAAATAACCACCGAAGAAGTGGAATAGTAACAGGTGGTTTGCCCGCCGTTGTGATGAATGGCAGTGCGTCGTATATCGTTCGGCCAAAGACCGCGGACCTTTCCCGGGAACTCAGAGATCAGAGAGAGAGGCGGGAAAGAAAAGCATCTGTGCAGCAATCTTCCTGAGTAAGGAGGGAGAAGCAGGTACTGAATTGAGCAGTCAATGAAGGCAGACAGCTGCAATGATTGAACGAATTGAAGGAGAAGAACTCGAGAAGTGCGGGGCAGTTTTTGAGTCGGCCTGGATGAAGGGGGAAGGGTAGAGGAGGGGAGGGGGGGTAGACAGAAATTGAAGACAGAAATTGAATTGGCGGGGGGGGGGGGGGGGGAGGTGAACACGAAGGCGAGTGCCGATTGACAACTACTCAGCAGACAAGCAAAGAGATAGGACTCGGGACTCGACTCGGGGCATCCAGGTCCATGTCAGCGACGCAGATGTTCACTACTAGCCCGTAGTCTAAAGCAGTTGAACTTGACCAGCGTCGCCAAGTGGGGAGCTTGACTAGCTGGCCGTACGCCAATCAACACCGGTCATCCGCCCACGTTTTCCCCAGCTTAGTCAGCCCTGACTGGCCGGGAACTCACGGGATCTACACCTACAGAGTACGGTACTACGTAGGGGTGGAGATGTAGGCAGTCCATGTTATACTTTGATCTTGACGTACATATGCGGAACCCATCGCCGCCAAGCTGCAAGCCCAGATATAGACAGTTGGAAATGCAAGCCACATGATGTATCTTTTGTACCACCAGCTATCCAATCCTAGCCAATCAAGCAATCCAATGTAGAAACACAATGGACCGAACTTAAGTCAAAAAGAAGGAACGGGAAAGAAACAAGGAGGGTTGGAAAAAGAACAAAGAAAAGAGAAGAAAAGCACTCCCTACATGCCGTCGGCACGTCAGAAGAGTCATCAATGTACAAGTGAAACACTGGAAACGAAAGAAATGGAGTGAAAACAAAACAAAAACGTGGGATATAATATCAAGATACCAAACGACGACGCGCGACGGAATATACAAGTTCGAGGAAAAGACCCAACAGAAGCCACACGAAGACAGATGAAAGATAATCAGAAAAGAGATGAAACGGATGTATAGTTGAAGAATTAGAAGGCAGCGGAGCAAAAAGAATACAGAAAAAGGCCACGGGTTTTTTTGTACGGGTGGGTTTATGTCGATCAGAAACCATTCCAAAAAAAAAAAAAAAAAGAAAGAAAGAAATCACTGAGAACAATGATCTGCGATCAAACAAGATGGACACAGTTCGTGCCTGGCGACGACTGCCATGACAGCCCGCCTCCCCGTCGGACACATAAATATCTTTCCGCGTTGCTTAAAAATTCTGGGCAATACCGGCATTTCCTTGTCGCGGAAATACAGCCGGGCTCTCGATGCGTGTATTGCGCCGTGCCTGAACATCCCGAATCACGGGTTGATTGCCACTGTAAGGACTATCACCATACGCCCCATACTGCGGTTGCATGTCATTGTAATACGGGTTGTCGTCATAGAATGCGGCGTTGTGGTGGGTTGCAGACATGTGACTCTCCTCCGAGGCCTCCGACCGATTAGCTGCAGAATAGGCTGACGAGGCGTTCGAGGGGCCACGATGGATGTCTGCATTTCGGTTATTGGCTGCTGCCACTGGAGCTGCGCCTAGGACTCCAAGTGGCTCAGTCTCTGCTGCGGCCTGCCCCTCGGAATATTGGATGGTGCCGTCACTCGGAGTGGCTGCATGGTGATAGCCAGGTGCGCTTCCGGCTTCAGACATTGCCAGCCCAACTCCGGCACTACTTGATAGATTTGTCGACGCCTTGCGACCCGCAGATGTCGTTCCCCAGCCTCTGTAACCGGAGGTATCATCCTTAGGCTCATACGCACTACCGCCCATCACAGGGGGGAGCGTCGGGTCATTGTTCGGATTAAATCCGTACTCCTCCACCTCCTTCCGCCGTTCTTCTTCGGCAGCCTTATTTCCTTTCCATTTCCTCCAGAAGTACAAGGCGGCGAGAATAATCAGGGCAACGGAAACCACTGGTACAACGACAGCAACGGCTATTGTGCCACTAGCAGAAAGCCCCGATCCTCCGGCTGCGGTTGCAGACGTACTGGTAGCGGATGCTGCTGCCGATGAGCCAGCAGTGGCCGACCCGCTGCCTGCTGAATCCCCGGTGGAGAGGGTTGGCAGAGAAGTGGCAGTTGACGTGATGGTTAGAGTGCGTGGTCCTGTGGTCCCATCTGTTGGTGACTGCGTGATAATCGAGGTGACGACGGGGGAGGTAGTGGAACCCTCGGTGGTGCTGGTAGGAGCCTCGGTAGTAGATGACGTAGTGGGGATATCACTAGTAGTTGTCGGCTTAGATTGGGATGTAGTTGAACTCGAGGAGCTTGAGGAAGTCGACGAAGTCGAGGAGGTTGAGGAGGTTGAGGAGGCTGAGGAGGTTGAAGAGGTTTTGGGATCGGACTTCGTGGATGTCTCACCAGGCGGTGCAGACGTTGTCTCCGCTTGCGTCGGCGTGGCGGCATCATTGTTTGTCGTCGGCGCCGGGACTGCAACTAAATAACATTTAGCCTCCAAGAGAGAAGGTGAACGCTCGTATAGCAATGTATGCATGGTTTGTGAACCTACCTGATGATTGTGCCATCATGAACGATAAACCCGGCACTCCGTAGTCCCGACAGCTAAGAATGCCTTGTGAAACGACCCTCAATCACTTCCACTGCGTTTCAGGCAGAGGCGTCGCAAGAGTGGTGTAAATCAAGCAGAAACGGGTCCGCTACGTTCTCCTAATGTAGAACGGCACGGTGCGGCTGGAGGCCGAGTTTAGATTAAAGTGAACAGAGCGAGAGATCAAGCGCAGCTCAGGCCTTGAGAGATCCGAGGGAACAGGAAGTGAATATTGTGAAAGATGCGCGCAAACGAGGGTGCCACCAAAACATTCCAGTAGAAGAGGTGGGATTAAGCGCGTACGAAGAAACAGGTTTGGCGAAGGACGGCCTATTGACGATGGTCAGGGGGAGATAAGAACAAATCAATGAGGTCAATAAAGACCCATCCATCCGGGCCCATTGACGGAGAAGCAACTTACGCAAATTAGAGAGGGTGCCATGAGACAGCAGTAACGCGATCTAAGGATACAACAGTGCAATCAAGGATGATAAGAGTTGATGTGAAATGGGTCCAGAGAGGAAGAAAAGCGAGAAAGAGAAAGCGAGAGTGGAGATGGAAAGAGCGACATCCGAATCCTACCTAAATTACACTGCAAGCGGCCTAGCAGCCGTATGTATTACTCCGTAGACTGAAATCATGGAGTGGGTGTGGGTGGGATTTTAGGGAGGAAAGGGGTGGTGGTGGGGAATTCATGAAAACGGAAAAACTTACCACTACTTACGGAGTCGGTAATGTATCCGGCGATCTCAGGAACGAGGGCCGTTATTGAAACTCCCGTTATTGTCCCTTGGTAACATAACCTAGGTACTGTATATACCTATGTACATGTACATACATACTTAGGTAGGTACCTGAATAAGGGGGGGAAATGTATTTTTATCAGGTACCTGCCCATATTTCATGATACTCTTCCCGTTAAAGTACCAATATACCGATGTAGGTACAGTATTATCTTATTTCTTAATAGGCAGTAGGTGGAAGCTTGTACCTCGTATCTTACCTACCTACCTACCTATCTAGGTAAGGTTGTAGTAAGGTCACTGCACCTGTATTGTACAGACCAGGTACCTATCTAGGTAGGAAGGTGTAATGTACCAATGTATGTATGTATGTAGGTAATATTGACTGGCCTTGGAAACTCCGGTCCCCGTCAGAATACCTATATTCGGTGAAATTGCGCATGATGCTGAAGACAGAACAATAATCGGGCATGAACGATAAATACTATATAGGTAACTAGATACGTAGTGAGATGTAGGTAAAGAACACCTACAGAAGGTACCTCTGAGACAGTGTTGACTTACACAATACATACGATGAAGGGGTATGGGAGGTACACAAGTATCTAAGAGCGTAATAAATAAAGAAGAATCAAGTTCCTAATATTCACATAATCTTTTGTACTTATTAGAACGAAGACAAGCGGATGGAAGTCACCGAGATAACCCTAACTAGTACTGTACCTGTTTTTACCTGAAGAATCTATCCATGGATGGGAAGCAGAACTCGGTACCGGTCACCCCGGTTGTTTCCATTGTTTTTGCCACCAATAATAATAGGTACAGTAGGTAGGAAGGAAGTACTTCTGTCACAAACTGTGCCCCCGGGCACCAGAATTCATACGCTGGAACATAAGGATTTTGATGCTCTTTTATTGCATAATTTAGAACGTACGTCTTGTAGGTGATCCCAAGCTCATGTTGACGAATATTTAAAACTTCCAACTGAGCATATACCAAGGAACGACCAGAGTGGGTATCATGTGCAGACCAAATACGGCCTCAGTTTCTAAAATTAAATCCTCAACATGCTTGTCTAAGGTACGAAGATACCAAAGGACCGCACTTCAGACAGGCCGGGAATGGATTAAATTCCTCATGAGTATGAACCGTCTCAGAAAGATTGAACAAGCCTTTGTCGAAATGAATTTAGTTCATCCGCGGGTTTGCAACGGGGATACCCATGATACCTATGCGTTCCCCCCGAAAGGAAAAGGAAAAGAAAAATTAACTCATTTGTAGAGGGGTGAAAATTATTGCCTACAGCTTAAATGTCTATATGCGAATGGATATATTCGAAGCCGAGCAGCCACAACAAGGGGGGGAGGGATAGAACTTCATCTGATAGGTACGCAATAACGAGTATTATATACTTCCTATCTGGGCTGGGAAGGTCTCTACTACCTACCTAGGTACGTATGGCAGGACGGCAAGGGACTTGTGAAACGGAATGTTATTGAAGCGCATTGGCCTGCGAGTAGGAAGTGAAAAGCTCTGAAATAAAAACAAGAAATTCCGCAGCGTCCAAAGAATTGCTGACTTGCCTCGGCTCTCCTCGAAGTGCTAGTGTGTAAATTAACCCAAACAAAAAGCCAAAAGGTGGATCGTAAATGTGGTGCCTCGTTACCACAGATATTGGGACAGAAAACAATCATTACATCAAGAATTGAAGTAGAAATGCAAATGGATACACTTATATTTACTGCCGCATGTCCCAGGTCGGACGAAGGTTCGACCTCAAGTCATCCTTCGTGCCTACAGTATCCGCGGGAAGGCGGCTAACACGGTACGCACCAGTGCGAATGTTATGTAAATGGGCAGTTGAAATCCCAGTCCCGTTGCTATGGATGCTGCCAGCATCACTCGCAGTCTCTGTATTCTTAAAGCGAGGCGGGGGAGCAAAGTCCAAGTTGTCATATGTTCCCGATTTGCGCAATGCGTGTCTAGAAACTGTCAGTTCTCCTCGAGCTTTAATTTCTTGACCGGATTTGGAATACTTACGGGCTTGGCATTGCCGAGAGTTCATTAAAAGCAGAGACAAGCGGAGTGTGAGCGCGCGCACTGGGACTGAAAGGCCGTAACCCACCTAGAGGAGTCTCCGGTCGACCATCCCTCTGATCCCTGAAGTTCTTTCCGGGCGCATAATCAATGGCTGCCATGAAAGAATCGTCGTTTAACATGTGGGGGGTAGGTAAAATCTGAAGTGGTGCTGGAGGAGGAGCGGGTTTGCGTGGTGTGCGAGGACCAGGCATTCGGCCAGAAGCAGAAGAGAACGCCCGAGGCCCTGGGGATTGAAAACGTTCACTGAAACCACTGACTGAGCCCGACGCCATATGCCTGCTTGCCCCTTGGAACTTTGGAGGTGCGCGTGGCGGTGGGGTCATAGCTCGACGAGTCACCGGCTCTGCGAACGGTGCAGGAACCGCACCGTAGCCTGCAATAGCGGGATCGTACATATAGCCATCGTCATGGTACATTTCAGGGCCGTAATCTTCGTAGTAGGTCTCCCTCCCGGTCTTGCTCTCGTCGAAATATTCTTTGTAGAAAGACCGGATTCGATTAGCACGCTGTTCAGGATTGTCTGAAGGATCCTCTGGAGGCAAAGGACGAAGGCCGAGAGTCATTCGACGAGTATCCCGACGGGGGTCCACGCTGAGACGCTGAGAGCGAGAAGCAGCCTCAGCAGGTGCCTTTGAGGCCGAAGGGTCGAAATCACCATCATAGCCATTAGTATCCGCAATTCCATGGATATTCACTGCTGGAATTGAAGGCTTCAGTGCACCATTAACCTCAAGATCGCCTGGATGTGAGCCATTGGACACTGAAACAGGGGGGCTCTGCGCAGTAGCCAGACGTGTTGCGTCAGATGTATCGTTTGAGATTGCCGGTGCGTTGGTGTTCTCATAGTTTGAGCCGGTGGGCGTTGTACTCATAGCACTGCCTACCATCACCGGTTCATTAATTATAGGAGCACCGGGAATCAGGACAGGGCTGGGACTCCTTGGCAGATCTAATTGGAAGCCAAGGTCGGATTCTTGGTGGTTGCCAACTGTACCATGCTCGGCAGGAGTATCGTATAACGGCGGAGACGAACGGGACATTCTTTGGGCGTTTCGAAGCAGGCCTTGGTTCATGTCATCGCCTAGAGCAGCTTTATTCGTCGAGCCTGTAAAGCTCGACGCATCGTCTTGCAAGCCCCTCTGGTGCGATCTAACGGAAACACCATCCCCTGGTGCATACGAGGTAGCGGAGCGGTACTTATCGTCGGCGCCGATAGACCTTGATAGAGAATGGAGAGACTCTCTGGAGCCCTGGAGTCCTGGAGGAAGTAGATAGGGACTTGGCCCAATGTCTAGAGACACTCCTTTGGCATGATTATAACTTGGATCTGGTTTTTCGGTCTGCCGCATAGATTTGCCCCCCGCGGTAGGTCCCAAATCCAATCCGAAATCGAGCGATTTATGCTTGTCGTTGGCATCTTCATTCCTGAGTTTCTTAACATTGCGTCGGTGGAGATAGATAAGAACCAGAATGGCACACACAATGGGGACCCTGTTAGGTGGTCAGCCATGTCGGGGTAGGGCAAAATGGGCGGACGGGTGTTCTTCAAAGAACATACACTGCTCCCAAGACAACGGGTAATGTGGTGGTGGTGGTTGTGCTAGTGGGCTTTTCGCAGTTACCGGAATTGTCACCCGATCCGCAAGTCTGTGTGCTGGAAGATTCAGTTTCTGTGGAAGGCATTGGTTCCCTTTTTACCAGGGTCGGAGGTTCAGAGTCCAAGAAATCGGGCTGTTGGTGGTGAGTGACGACGACCGGTCGGCGGACCATGTGCATGCCATGGCGTGGCAGCTGCTGATGTTGATGGTGATGGTGCATCGTCGTCCGGACTTGTGATTGCAAACGAATCGCAAGTCGGAGACTCCAAGGGTAGGTATCTGAGCAACTCGGATGCAGAAGTACTCAAGATTTG
This sequence comes from Aspergillus bridgeri, assembly GCA_027569665.1. Lineage (NCBI taxonomy): Eukaryota > Fungi > Ascomycota > Eurotiomycetes > Eurotiales > Aspergillaceae > Aspergillus > Aspergillus bridgeri. The sequence continues at coordinate 34,438 of JAPDKQ010000083.1, read as the reverse complement.
CTAGTTAAGTCGGATGAGTGGACAAAACGCAGCCCCTGAATCCTGATGCCTAAGGAGCATTTAAAATGAGTAAACAACGCCTAATCAAGTTATTCCAGGAAATGATTAGTTTCGTATATTATGAGTTGATAGTATTCATTCAAGGAAGGACAGTTGATTGTCGAGAAACGATTGTCTTGGATGTTGGTATGTGGCCCTGCAAATAGAAAGAATGAATAAATGCTTGAGTTCCCCAAATGAGTGGCAGCGGCTTGGCCTCTTAAAAAAAAAAAAAAGAAGAAGAAAAAGAAGAAGGAAAGAAAAGAAAACAGAAAGTTGGAAAAAAGAAGGAGCTTAAGCAAGCGAAACCAATAACAGATGCCGGAAAGGGGGAACAAGATACAAAGGAAGGAAAAGTGAGGTGACAAAACCAAAAATAGAGGGAAAGGGAGGAAGAAAAAGGAAGAGAGGGAGAGGAGAAAGACGGAGCAGATGGAGCTAGACTAGAATACATAAGCAAGCGGTTCAGCGGTCTAGATGGACTGTTATGTTTGTAACTGGGTGTGGGGAGGCCTGACAAGCCTACGGAGTATGTACTTTGTAGATTGGGGGCATGTACTAGCACTACTAGTCAGTATCTTATATCTACTAGTACTAATAAGTATGGCGTTGTAGATACTTACCTACCGTGGTTTAAACGGCCAGGGCTGTGCTTGTAAAGTTTTATTACGTACCGAGCTCTACCTACCCTGTCACGTACCTAGGTGTACAGAGTAAGATGTTGGACTTTTACGGAGTACTCCGTACTATGTGAAGCAAAAATCTTCCTGAAGTACGGATCAGTCAAGTAACTACAGAGTACAGAGTAAATTAGGTACTCTAACGGAGTTCTGTAATAATGTGTGCTATTCAACTCTGTAGATTACCAAGTCAATCAAGGGTTGTGCGTACCGAGCCCCGAAAAGGCAAAACCTAAATACATACACAACTACGGAGTAGAAGTCTCTTCCTAGGTTGTACTGCGATTGATCATCTCTTGAAGCCTAATGCAAATGATGATTACCTTCCCTAGGCCTTCCTTTCAGCAAGGTACGGGAAGAGAAAGATAAACAACCCTGTACCAATCCAAGCTAGGGGACACCGGGGCAGGAGCAGGATATCGAAAAGCAAGGCGTCTCCGAAGTCAATTGAGCATTCACTCTGCTGCTTGACGCAAACCCTGAACCCCCTGAGTAAATAACAGGCACAGCGTGTGGGGCGCTAATCTTCTTTAGCGCCAGGAACCCGCATGGCCCCTATCCAATCACCAGTCAGAAGGCGCTCTCGCCCCGCCTGCCATGTCGGACTACTGATTTAGCGGATGGGGCATCATTCGCCGATACCGTCGAGTACCTTACAGAGTACGAAGTATCCATACCTTACTCTGTACACCCAGGTACTTACCTACTTATTTATCTATCTAGGTGCCTAAGCTACTTTACTCCAAAAAAGGAGTCAGAGTAAAAAGAACACTGTCAATATGGCAAAGGGAAAAGGGGAAGTAATTGGTCTTCCGAGTGCCTCGTTAATGCCTCCTCATCATGTTAAGTTTCCTCTATGCGTTATTAGGCGTGAAAGCATGTCAGCTACCTAGCCCATCAATGCTCATGCTGTGCTCCGTTATGCACGCCATCTTCCTGTGACGTTTTGTTTGCATCCCGGATAGAACTGAATGGTTGGGCCTTTGCCATCAGTCGAGTACAAGGAAAGTCGGTGAGGATATGATTGAAAGGCTCGAAAGAGAAAGAGCGAAAGGAATCGCCAACACTGTAATGCTCACACAAGAACCGCCAATGTATGCAACACAAGTCATAAAAACAAAGATTTACACCAACAGTTAGGCCTGTACAAAACAGATATCTTTTGGAAGAGAGGGAGAGAGAGAGAAAGAAAGAGAGAGAGAGAGAGAGAAGCAGGAGGGTAGGAAAAAGAAAAAAAAGAAAAAGAAAAAAACCAGATTCATCAGCAACATCTTCCCAACAGTGACAATAAAGAAATAAGAAGTAATAATGCGTGAGAGAAGGGGAAGGAGGGAAGTTCATAAGTTGTGGCTTTTGGTTTCTCGGATGGTCTCATACAACCAGACACCAACCAGCGCCCTGGGGGTCTAGTATTTCTAGAATACATTAGAGGAAACGAACATAGACATGAACAGCAAAGTCGTGAATTAAGGGATGAGAGTTGAAAGATGGAACGGCTTTGAGCAGCTCAGCGAGCTTTGAAGTTTGGCAAATGCTCACTCGAGGGCTTATTGAAGATACGACTAAATGGTGGGTTAGGCGTGTGTATGCTCTCATTGTGGTCGACAGCAACCCCTTCTGCTTTGCGGACCACTTCTTTCAAGGCACGTGTCACGACGCCGGCGCGAACAACGAGATCGCGGAGAGACTGTGTATCAAACGGGAGCTTTTTGGACTTCGGTAGCTGGGATTCGTTCAAGGCCGGATCGGGAGCAACCCGTTGTCGATAGATCAAATCTAAAACGGAGTTCGCCTTGGTGTGGATTTCCTTCTCATCTGTCGCATGAGAGTGGATGGAATTTGAGTGCTCTGAAAACGAGGGCTGCCATGATTCTACACTCGCTCGTTTGAATGTATCATTGGTTGAAGATTCGCCTTCAGAATCGTCGAAACTAAAGGTGAGGGAAGAGGGTGAACCGGGAGGGGAATGGTTTGTGTCTTCATCATCAAGCGTGGCTAGGTCGACTATACCCTCTGCTTCCTTCCATAGCTCACTTGATGGGCCACGGACGATACCGAGGAAACTGGCTTGATGTCGAAGGCGCTTAAGTTCTTCGACCAACAATGTCAGCTCTTGTACCTGTCCGAATTGTCCATGAAGACTCGCTTGCCGGTCCATGATCGCTTGTGGCACCATCATACCACGCGGCGGGACATCGGGATTCCGACTTGGCTTGATACTTCCGCCGGCGATACTGTCATCCGCATCTTCAAATTCAAAGTCACTATCCCAATCCTCGCTTACCCCCTTGCTCCCCAAGCCCCAGGTTCCAAACTTGCCTGAGGTTTGGCGTGACTCGTTAGAAGTTGGAGGATCTCTTGACACGGGAACACTTTGGCTTCGTAGGTGCAACGTATTTGGCGCCTTCCGCCCAGGGGGACGGCTTCCCCGAGCCTCAGGTCCGTGTTTCCCGTGAACCGTGCGTGGCCGTCCATCTGATCCTGGAGCATCCCGATCGTTTCTTGGCTGTTCGGACCAGTCAAAGATGTTTGCTTTCGGACAATGCTCTAGAGATTCACGAGACAAATCCCGCACATTTGAGGTAGTGATCCGTATAGGGGATTCTGAGCCTCTCCTAATGGGTGATACATAAGACTGTAGTATTCGCTCTCCCGTCTCTCCAGGCAATGCAGCAACAAGACTGAGAGCATCCTCATCATCATCAGTAAGACTGGATGGGAAGGAAAACCTTCTGTCCACATCTCCTAGGCTGGTAGAGTTCTGGGTACCGGGAGCGGGGAAGCGAATGGATGCCGCATCTTCAACACCATCGGGCCAATTTTTCATAGCATGGCAATTGCGACTGTAGGCTTCACCGGAACCACCCAGATTGTTTGATTCGGAATTTACGCAGGAGGGCGGTTTGTCCTGGTCAAAGATGGTTTCGATCCGGGGCGCGTGGATGCCAATGTTACTATTGGTTGTAACATGGGTGCGAATGGAGTCAAACGCGGTGTCACTCAAGAAATCCGTGTCATCCTCATCGCCAGATGTGAAAATGCGAGTATCTTCAGAGCCGATAACCGTTGAGGCGGGATCTGAGGCGGCTATTGAATGTCGTTTAGAACAATGACGTACAGAGCCTGTCAAAGCGGACAAAGCTAGAGTGTCTGATGAAAACGGGTGTTGTCTAATGTCTTGAGAACAACCTGTACCGGCACGAGAACGGGCAATTGTCATGTTCCGTGGCACCATGGTTCCCGAGGTTAGTGGTGGCATAAAGGCTGCCATCCGCGAAGAATGGTTAGGACGATTGAAGACACTTGGGTCGGTTATATTACGTCTCTCATGGAAGCGTCGAGCAGGGAAGGGAGCACCTTCCGACTTGGATAGGCTGGGTAAAGGGGAGGAAATTGCCCTGCGTTTGGAATGTGCGAGAGGGACATTACTGGATGCTGGGCCGTCTGCGAGATGAGGGACTGTTGGCGATTTCGGATCAGTTTCACCAGCTAGTGACAGTTGACGAACTTTAGTCTCTGCCAAGTAACGAGACTCTAGCTCTTGGGGAATAGTTTGAGTCGGTTTGAATGGGTCGCGAAACTCGACCGGTGAGCTAGGGGCAGATTCCTCGGCATGAACAGTCTGTTCAGGTTCCTTGCTGACAAGAGAGGTCGCCAGAAGAAGGGCTGGAAATGCGTCCACCCGAGGGATGATTCGGCGTAGGCCTTGATCTCGGGGCTTTGTTGCAGTTGAGAACCTGCGAACCGCTCTGTCAGGCAGCGTCGTAGGGTCAGTGTTAAAATATGACCGCCAAATCCCATTATCTGCGGGGAGTCCGACCGAAGACTGGCTAGAAGCATCGGGCACCAAACCAGGCTCGAAGCACAAACTATGAGTCGCCTTATGCGCTCGACTTTCACGCCGTTGATAGCTCGTCGCCGGTCTGCGCAGTGCAGATGATGGAGGCGCGTGTGAGAAGAGGGGGCTAGCGGCTGAATGCTGTGATGGAGGACGCTTGACGAGTTTATTCGGCTCTCGACGCTGGCCGGAAGGGTGAAACCCAGGGCTTCCAGGGCCGTTTATTGATGGAGAATGTGGGGTTTGGCAAGGAGAACGGTTCTCAGGTTGAAATGATAAGCGTCGCATCCAAGACGAGGATGGCCGCCGGCTATGGGAGGCAGGTGACGGACCTTCGGCAATGCGCAGTGGTGGATTTGACAAAGTTTGGCCCCGGCGACGTAAAATGATCCCTGCAAGAGAAGACTTTCTTCGCGGATTTATAGATCCAGGATGGTCTGCGCTGGGTACGCCATTTGCTTTGCCAGAAAAGAATTTGGGATTATCGGAGGAATCTTCCGTTCCCGTGGCGGAATGAAGAGGACTCGGGCGTACATTATTAGATAACGGAGATTGGGGCGAGTCTATTGGATGCGCGCATTGATTATGCAGAGGGGAGGTTTTTTTCCGAAATCGTCCTGGCTTGGGAGGTTCTCGATCAACGCGACCGAGAGCAAGGCCGGTTGCTGCAATACCAACGGTGCTAACTGCACATAACTAAGAGTTGTCAGTCACAGTACTATCGCATACGGCGACCAAAAGTATCCATAGAGGAAAACAAAATGGATCCAACAAAAACCGTATCACGCAATTTTACTCTGTCTTCTGACCCGGCGGAACTAATAAAAGGACAAATTTTCACAAAGTGGACTTACTGTTGATACATGCTCCATCTTTACAGGTGCTGGGAATAATGACAAGCACCATGAAGCTCAAACTCGCAACATCGACAATACAGGTAATCGACATCCCATCTGCATTATCATGCACGAGGAGAATTAGCTGGCTGGCCACATCTAGATAGATGGGATTTGCCAATAATTCAAATGACTATTCGCGAAAGGATCCAAAATCAAGGCGCAAATAGAGCAGAACAAAGAAGGCTCGGGCGCGACGTGTGTTTGTCTCTGTCGACAAGCGCGATGCGGAATTGCGTGGAATGGTCGGTCTGCAGGTGAGGGGAAGCGCAAAGGTAGGTAGATATCTGCAGGACAGTGAAGGAATGGGGAGGGGAAAGAAAAGCCAAGGGGAAACCAGAAGGAATGTGATCAAGGACGGGGATGGAGGGAAGACAGGGACCAAAATTACAAAGTAGGATAAGAAACAAAAGGGCGGGAAGAAAGAGAAGAACCGAAATGACTACAACGGCGACTGAAGCTTGGACAGACAGTCGCAGAAGGGAAGACTGGCTGACTGCTGCGAGCTCGCTATGCAGAGCAAGCAGCGGAAAGACAGCAATAAAAACAAGAACAACAACAACAAATAATAATAATAAAAAAAAAACAAGCGGACGAGGTCATCGATCAAGCAAGGCCAGCCAGAGAGAGTGCGAGGAGTGTGAGTGAGTGGGACGCGGCCACTTTCCTTTCCTCCCACGGGCGACGTTCGTCTGGTTCAAGTCGGAACCAAACTAGACCCAAAACTAACTGGAGAGGAATGAATGGGTCATGCTAGACGCTAGGAGGTTCCCACCCCCAGCAACACCGCAAGGTACGCCGGAGGGGGAGGTAAGGCGAGTCGGCTGGCAAGCCTGGCATACAAAGTAGTACTAAGTACATACAGAGTACTCCTACATAGGTTGATTGGAATTACGACCGATCCTGGCTACGATGGTTGGTAGGGGCCGACAGGGTCCATGTGGATAGTGGACGAAAATTCGGGAGTACAGAGTATGTATCTACCTAGGGATGTGTTCTTTTTTTTTATGTCTTTGAAAATTTCAAACTTTGGACTAGGGAGGGGTAAGGGAGAGTCGAGGGCGAAGGGGACCACTCAGAAGTTCAAAAAAAAGAAGAAGAGAGAGAGAGAGAAATGGAGGGAAGCCAAACAGCGTCCAAAAGAAAATTGTCAACGTCAACAATCTCCCACTTTAAGATACGGCTATACGGAGTACTCCGTCGAGATTGGCTTGTACTACCTGGTTTAGTGTGCACGATCCCATGGAGATGATCGGATTGCCGAATGGAGGCTGGGGTTATGTAAGACGAAAGATAGAAAATCCCTAGTAAGAGATTAAGAATCCTCGGACGGATCCATACCCCCCCCATCATCGATATTCTTCGTTCGCCCTTCTATTCCTCCGTACTCCGTACTCCGATTTCGTAGGCTCGTAGCTGGGCAGCTTTAAGCGCTGGCTGAAACGCGGCTCGCCCGACCCCACTTGATGGTACAGAGTAAGCGTCTTCAGACGGGGCTGGCTGAACCCGACAAGGTACCCTAGGTAACTCGGTAAGTTTTCTAAATAATCAACAATCCATCACCCATCCGAGACCGAAAATAATAGCCCGCCTGCCGGGCGCTCAAACTTCGTCCCGGGAGAGTTCGATCATGGTTGGGCCTTGCCAGGAGAAAGAAATATCTGGTCAACGGCCAACGCCAATGCTCCGGTCTACTCAGAGTATATCATAGAAATGATGAGGATAACTCGTTCCAAGGAACCGCGATCGAGGAACGGCCGGGATGCTCCAGTTTCCAAGCTTCGGGATGGTTAACCAATTTAGTTTTGTCATTAGCTTCCCATTGCTCCGCCCAAGGTTGGGTCCTTGGCAACAGAGGACCGCATTTGGAGACGTAGCGGTTGCCAACGGCATGTCGGTACTCGGAATTTATTCGTCGTCACTCATGAGTACTCCGGAGTAATAGTAGGTAAGGTAGGTACTCTGTAGGTAGGACCTCCTTGGCCACTTGTGATTGGTAGCGCCCGGGTCGATCGCCAGTGATCGATCCGATTTCTTGGAGGAGAACGTGGCCTGCAACTGCAAGTCTCGCGGTGGTTGACTCGTTGTCATGTTTTGGACGGGAGCCTCTGGTCCATTCAACTCCACAACCTGTTAAAATCTTGAAACTTGACGGTCTTCCCTGAGTTCCCCAACCGCCGGCCGTCCAGAAATTCTTTTCCAAGCCACGTCAGAAGAAGAAGATCCAACCTCCAAAGATCAGGTCCGCACGTTCACCGCCTCTCTCACGTGATCCCGCCGCTCTCTCTTCTCTCTCTCCTGGCTTTACGCAGGAGTCCGGAGTATCACATCTCAGTCCTATCCTATCCTCACGAACCCCGCTTCATCCTTGAAACCCCGGGGTTTATTTGAAGATGAAGCAATGGGATTCTTGCCCTTGATTATTGGGTCGGATTGCCGAAGGGCCAATCTAATCATATTCTTCCTTGGCTAGTTCCCCATTCTTTGTTCGTTAACCAGATCTAATCATTATTATCGAAAATTCTAAATCCTCCGAAGTCCGGACTAACGATATTATTGCCTAATCCCTATTTCCCCTAAGTACGTAGCGAAATCGACAGTAGTGCCGATCTCAAGGTCCCATTTTCTGTCATAGAATATGTACTAGTACTAGGTATGTAGTAGGAGCAAGGGCGGTCATGGCCGGCAGATCTGGGCTTGCGTTCTTACTAAGCGAGTTTGGCACAAATAGTTATGTAAGTTACATCTTGCTGGATCAAGTGTTTTGGAGGAGAGGGGGTTAAGGGGGAAAAGAAAATGGAATGAAAAATAGGGTAGTGCCAATACATAGCTATAGCTAAGGCTATAGGCCTATCAGCAGTAGCCTGGATCGGATGGCTAGGGAAGAACTGTGCGACTGGCGAGTGTAGTGTAGACCTGATAATTAATAATTACTAACCTCAGGCATTCGTCCACCCTACGGCTCGGACTCCACAAACCCGTGCCTCTCTGCTCGATGCCCTGGTGAGGATTTTGGCCATTCAACGGTTAGTAAGGAGAGCTGTTCCATCAATATACCGTCACTCGTTGGCTAAAGTAATTATTTTTTTTCACTTTTATCCTCTGTGCAAATCATCCAGCGAACTGCTAGAGCGACTAACGCCATCGGCCTAAGATAAAAGTCTGCTTTTCAACAATTCAAGAATGGAGGCAGAGCTCCAATCACAGATCCCAGGTCTTGACCATGTGATCTCAGAGTATTCTGTTGTAAGGATCGGGCAATCAAATCGTGTTTTGTGATGGTCATGGCGTTGATCTGATTGATTATAGGGATATTTGACCCACGCCTCGAAGGCTTACGTCGAGGACGTCAATGCTCCATCCCCTGTGGCAGAAGCTGCTGATCTGGTCACTGAACTTTTGCTTTCTGCCTCAGGGGATTTCTCGCCTCAGAATGAGAACTCTATCAGAAACCTTGTGGAGAAGTTCATCTCTTCGCTTAGCGCTTCTGATGATGTCGACGGGGAGCGCCGGCAGATGCCATTCACCGCGAAGAAGCTGGATCAAGCTATCAACGTTGGCTCACAGAGGAACATCTCCTCAACCCTAGGCCTGGCAGGCGGCAATGTGGACTTGGAATCGGCCAACTCTAGAAAGGTGGAGTCTCGTGTAGACCGCAAGAAACTCGAAAAGGCGGAACGCAAGATTCGTGCCAAGCAGGAAAAGAAACAAATGAAGACTGTGCAGTATGAGTCTTCACGTCTTCTGAATCAGCCAGATAGTACCATGTCTTACGAGGAGTTCTTCATGGCTGTCAATCCTCTTCAGTTGGGCACCGACTCACAGTCCAAGAGCAAGGATATCAAGGTCGACAGTATTGATATTTCTGTCGGTGGCCACCGCATTTTAACTGATGCCTCTCTTACTCTGGCTTATGGTCGTCGGTATGGTCTCGTGGGTCAAAACGGTATCGGTAAAAGTACCCTTCTGCGGGCGTTGAGTCGCAGAGAGGTGGCAGTTCCCAGTCATATCTCGATCCTCCACGTTGAGCAAGAAGTGCGTCATTTACTTCCCTCGCTTTTGTCTGTTCAAATGGATTTACCACTGATCGTTGGTCCCACTTGTTAGATTACGGGTGATGATACCCCTGCCATCCAGGCAGTTCTGGATGCCGACGTGTGGCGCAAACGCCTGTTGGCCGATCAAGATGTCAGTATTCCAATCATATTGAATATGCCGGCATATGCATGTTGACAGTTCCACAGAAAATATCGAAGCAGCTAGCCTCCCTTGAAGCGGAAAGGTCCTCAATGGCAGATACCTCGCAAGATGCAGCTAGACTCGACCATGAGAGGGAGGGACTTGATATCACCCTGAGTGATATTCATTCTAAACTTGCAGAGATGGAGTCTGATAAAGCAGAGTCTCGTGCCGCCAGTATCTTGGCGGGTCTTGGTTTCTCGCCTGAAAGACAGCAATTTGCGACGAAGACCTTCTCTGGTGGTTGGAGGATGAGATTGGCTCTGGCCCGAGCTCTATTTTGCGAGCCAGACTTGCTTTTGCTGGATGGTAGGTTTTGACTTATATGTCTGTCATGGCAAGCAACTCCTGACTCTGTACAGAACCTTCGAACATGTTGGATGTTCCATCCATTACGTTCTTATCCAACTATCTCCAGTCATATCCTAGTACCGTGCTGGTGGTTTCACACGACCGAGCCTTCTTGAACGAGGTCGCTACAGATATAATGCATCAACACTCCGAAAGACTTGACTACTACAAGAGCGCCAATTTCGGTAAGCTTCCCATGGTTATGTTATTGATGAACACTAGCTGATTTCTTCACAGATTCCTTCTATGCCACAAAGGAAGAGAGGAAGAAGAACGCGAAGCGTGAATACGAGAAGCAGATGGCTGAACGGGCACATTTGCAAGGTGCGGAACCCCTTGGTTGATAGAATGTCCTCCGTTTCGTGGAAACTGACAAATTCGATTAGCGTTTATCGACAAATTTCGCTACAATGCGGCGAAGTCGTCCGAGGCGCAATCAAGAATCAAGAAGCTCGAGAAGATGCCCGTCTTGGAAGCCCCAGAGAGCGATTATGTGGTTCACTTCAAATTCCCCGAAGTGGAGAAATTATCTCCACCCATTGTGCAGATGTCTGAAGTTGCCTTTGGCTATACCACGGACCGACCACTTCTTAAAAACGTTGACCTTGATGTTCAGCTCGATTCCCGTATAGGCATTGTTGGACCCAACGGTGCCGGTAAGACGACCGTGCTGAAGCTCCTTACAGGCCAGCTACAGCCGACCTCTGGCCTCATCTCGCAAAATGCTAGGCTTCGTGTCGGATTTTTCGCCCAGCATCACGTGGATGCATTGGATCTTACTACCAGTGCGGTGAGCTTCATGGCAAAGACATATCCTGGGAAGACAGACGAAGATTACCGTAGACATCTGGGCGCGTACGTTTGAGACCCTTTTCATGATTTATATGGCACCCTATCTGTGGATCACTAACATTTTGTTCCTTGGATTAGATTTGGTATCACTGGCATGACAGGTCTCCAGCGAATGGAACTCCTGTCCGGAGGTCAAAAATCTCGTGTCGCCTTCGCCTGCTTGTCGTTAACAAACCCTCATATTCTTGTTCTCGACGAACCGTCCAACCACCTTGATATTGAGGGTATGGACGCACTCTCTGAGGCTTTACAGAACTTTGAAGGAGGTGTTGTCATGGTGTCTCACGACGTGACAATGCTGCAAAATGTTTGCACTAGTCTCTGGGTGTGTGACAAGGGCACTGTGCATAAATTCGATGGCACGGTCAATGCCTACAAGAAAATGATTAGTGCGCAGGCTAATGAGGCTGGTGTTGCGGTGGCCCACTAACCAGTGATGGTTTTTTTGATCGTTGTGTCTATTGTTGGTATAAGCCTCAGTTGGTAGATAGTTAGCCAATCTTCTCCTGGCTGAATGACTCTTCTTCGCTGGAAATCGACATACCAATTTAGCACCCTTTCATTCTTTTATTCTATTTGTAGCATCTTGAGTTTGATACATGAAAATAGCACCATTCTCATGTAAATGCGTGCGTGTACCTAAGAGTAGATAGTTTGACTCTGTATGGAGTTGGAGTACCTATCAACTTATCAAGTCTACATACTATTAAGTGTGGGTCACTCGGTCCCGTGGACTGCCAAACGCCAAGCTGCCACTCTGGGCCGCCGAGCTACTTTCCTAGACCCCAATTCTCTCCTCCTTTACGTGTGGGTGCGGTACCTTCTCTGGATCCGTTTACTGCCTGCCCCTGTAAACCCTCAGTGATGGAATGAGTGCATATATGCTCATAGAAGAAAGTCACTTGGAACCATGACTGACGCGAATGCCCCCTTGCTCTCGGACGATGGAGTCACCAACCATCCACATCAAAATGATGATGATACTCAGGATTGGGAGCCAGGACTTTCGGGAGGCGGGTTCATTTGGATCTTAACCTTCTCTGCGGGGATTAGTGGACTCTTGTTTGGATACGAGTAAGTGCCGTAATTCCGCCGTTGGTGCTGGGGTTTTATACAGAAAGCTGACGTAGGTATTTCTAAAGTACAGGAGTTATTTCGTCTACGCTCGTATCAATCGGCTCCGATCTCTCCCACCGCACCCTTAGCACGTTGGACAAAAGCCTGATAACGTCCAGCACGAGCTTATTTGGCTTGGTTGCAAGCCCGGTAGCCGGAATCATGGCCGATAAGTTCGGCCGTCGGGGCGTTATCCTGATTGCAGATGTACTTTTCGCTCTCGGTGCCTTGCTACAGGCCGTCGCTGGCGAAGTATCAATTATGATCATTGGGAGGAGCATTGTCGGCTTGGCAGTCGGCGGTGCCAGTTTGGTGACTCCGTTGTAGGTTTGGGCCCGTCTGCACCAGCATCTCGAGGGATTGAACTGGAACGCGCTTTCATTTAGATAAGGAAAGAGAGCTCTGACCAGTTCTTTTCACAGGTATATATCGGAACTAGCACCGCCGCATGCCCGAGGACGTCTTGTTACTATTCTCTGCCTATTAATTACCGCAGGACAAGTTGTAGCTTATATTATGGGCTGGCTGTTTTCGTCTGCTCCTGGTGGCTGGCGTTGGATTGTCGGCCTTGGGATGGTACCGGCAGTTCTACAGTTTGGAATCGTCCTCATATTACCAGAAACCCCACGCTGGTCAGCGCAGGCGGGACTCGAGACCGACGCTATACGCTCTTTGATAAGAGTATATCAGGGTCATCCCCACAGAGAGCGCGTCGCGAAGCGAGTTCTGCATGACATCCAACGGGAAATAGCCGAAGAAGAAGAGCTAGATTTCTGCAGCGATGCGCCTAGAAATGGCGCACGGTGGATGCAAAGCATAAACCGGCGTACTTGCGATCTGTTTCTCGCACCTGGGAACCGAAGAGCCCTGACAATCGCCATGATGTTACAAGGGCTACAACAGCTATGTGGATTCAACAGTCTGATGTATTTTTCAGCAACTATATTTTCCATTCTTTCATTCTCCTCACCAACACTCGCTGCACTTTCAGTGGCCATGACCAACTTCCTTTTCACAATGTTAGCATTTGTCTTCATTGATAAAATTGGTCGGCGGCGCATCCTCCTCTATTCTATACCCGTTATGATAATCTCCCTTGTTGTTTGTGCCCTGACGTTTCCTTCTCTGGAGCTGCCTAATATGTCCGATCTTCAAGCAAGAACAGACAACGAAGCCCTTACCCAGGGTGACTCAATGCTACCAATGGTGATCCTTGTTTGCTTTACAGTGTACACGGCATCATACGCATTTGGGCTCGGCAATGTGCCTTGGCAACAATCGGAACTCTTTCCTCTCAATGTACGGTCGCTCGGTTCTGCGCTTGCCACGGCGACGAACTGGGGTTCAAATTTTCTTGTCGGACTTACCTTTCTACCCATGATGGAGATACTCACTCCTGGCTGGACATTCGTTGTCTACGCAGTCATATGTGCCATTGGCTGGATTTGTGTGTGGTTCATTTACCCTGAACTCAATGGTCTTAGTCTGGAGGAGGTCAGGTGGCTTCTCGCTGACGGTTGGGGCCTGGATAAAGGCCATCCTAGGGCTCGGCGCAGTCAGGCAATGTGAGACGCACAGTGAATTGAAAGCCGTTCCAGTAGAACCGGGATGAATGGCCGCAGGACGTTTGGTAAATACTGTTGGACAAGACGATTGGAAGCCGTTCCCCAAGAAAGTGTGTGAAATATACATACATCCGCCCCTCGTGGTCTCGGCACCCGTAATAAGTAGCTGATATCCTCCCATCCTTGGCCGGTTGATTTCAGCTCAGTGCCTTCTCATGTCGGATGCTCTGTACCTTGTTGTTGAGGCAAAGAACATCTAGGCAGGGTTTATCGGATGATTTCCGTAAATATGCGCGTGACAAATATATTATCAACTAACTACCAACGAGAGCCGCCTGCTGCCAAGTGACCTTTCACCGAACCCACTCCAGGGCATGTATGGAGCAGTTAGGTCTAAGAATTAATCATCATTTTCTAGAATTCAAGGACCATTTCCAAATGTCATGATGCCTTGACGGCCAAGTGATTCTGGCAATGTGACTTGATAACTTCAAAGCCCCAAGCCCGTAACCATTGTGGCAAATCCAAGCCTCGTAAAGAAGCTGGGGTCACCATGGCTTGAGACTTTTTGGTTGGAGCGATGGGACTGTCTGCTTGGGCACTATCTATAAAGAACCGCTAAACCCCACGGCCCGTTTGCTATTATTCTATCTGTAGTCATAGTCATCTTTTCACGAGCACCACTTCTCTCTCCTTTCGCGCAAAACACGATACATCTTACACAATCAATGTACGACAGAGACATTCATATGAAGGAAATGGAATTTGGAGAACACACGGAGGGAATTTCTGCTTTGAAGGTACATAGCAGGACCGGGAAAGAAGGACCGAAAGAACAAAAAAGAAAGAAAAAAACCTATTCCTCAATGTCCTTTACCTTCTCCCACTGTCCCTTGAGGTTTTCCTTCCACAAGCTGACCTTATTGTCGCCTCCACTTACGGCGAGAATATTTCCACTAGGGCTCCAGCTGGCTCTCCAAAGGACAGTATCGAATTCAAGTTGTTGGCTAGTCCACTGGCCTGGGTTTGATGCATCGGAAGTCCAGATCCGAACAGTCTTATCTTGCGAAGCGGATGCGATGTAGGATTTGGACAGAATGCTCGGCGACCAAGCGACGTCTCGGACCCAGTCGGAGTGACCCTCCAAGGTCTGAGTGAGATTATAGCTTTTTGTTTCCGGACTACAAACGAATTTCGTCAGTAACAGAGACCAAACGTGGTAAATAAATTTGCCTGGTATATATGTACCTGTAGTCCCATATCTTCAGCAGATTATCACTGCCACCAGTAACAAACCTCCGCTGCTGGCCTGGTCCAGGGTTGGAGCTAATCAGGCTGCCAGGAGACGTCGCAGGGGCCCAGCTGATGGAGTTCACACCCATGCCATGGGCGTGGAAAATCTGGTGAGTCCAGCTGTTATCACGGAATTCCAAAACACTGACATGGCCGTCCGACGAAGCGCAAGCAAGCAAGCATCCGCTCTCGTGCGGAGCCCAAGAGACCATGTTCACTGATGCAGTATGAAGAGAGAAGTCAAAAACTTTAGTCCAGGAACTGCCAGCGACAGGAGACGTCGAATTTTGATGCTGTTCGCGCCAGATGAGCACCTTTCCATCGTACGAAGAAGAAGCCAGGATTGTGCCGAATTTAGGGTGAGCCTGTAAAACATGATGCAGAGTTCATTAGTTGATGCTTGCGCCATTGAGGGTATCGAGCTGAATGAAAAGGATAAGATATTGCGCACCCATGCAACACACCACACAGCACCTTCGTGTCTGTTTCCACTCAAGGTTAGCGACTAGGGCGAAGGCAGCTATGGCGGTATGAGGCTAACCCTTTCAGAGTTTCGATTAATCGATGCGTTTCGCCTTCAATTTCAAATATTTTTATTGTCTTATCCGACGAGCATGTTGCCAGTCTTCGACCGTAATAATCAAGGCCAGCATCGTGCTGTACCAGATTGCCAAATCAGTATAAGGGGGTCATGCGTTGAGGCGCGAGGTTGACATCAGACATAGAAGCGGGGCAGACACAGAACATACAATCATATCATCATGTCCAGAATTCGAGATAATTTGAGCAGCCGCCTATGGACATCGAGGGGGAAAGTTAACAATCCAGAATTCCCATTGCTGTCAGTGAGTTGAAAGGAGATCCGTACCATGTTTGCGCAATTGAAGGAGCCCTTTGCGAGTGCAAAACCTGAAAGTAGTTTCTAAGCTGGCACGCTGAGAGAAAGCAATTCACGAGCTCAGATGGCCCTTGTGCAATGGTGTGAGATGCTCGAAGAAGGCGAGGGGAGGCAGGCAGGCAACGAGTAGCGGCAAAACACCGCCAGCTTGTCTGTTTCGCTAGCGCAATCTTATCTTATCGCCCTGGTCACGTTGGGAGGCGGTGGCACGTGAGATAGACCTCGGTCGGCTTCGGTCGATTCACCCCACGGTCTCTCTCTCACTCTCACCAGTCTCTCCCTCTTCCTGCTTTTCTCTTCTTTTCTCATATTCCCTACTTCCCCCTGAGAGCATCCTGCAGAGTTCTTCTTATGGGCCTGGTCTATCTTGACACTCTATTATCCAGCTTGCCACGCCGCCTTGCATTCTTGTCCATCCATTAATCAATTCTGGTGTAGAGCCCACAGCTTCTGAGATACATAATCTTTTTGCCATCATGAGTGATCCTTTATGTGGTCCATCGAACGCTCTCCAGAACTTCCACAAGAATGCGTCTGTTGATCGGACTCTCCAACAGGACAGGTTGGTTTCGCGACCAGCACATACACAGGTGACTTCCCATCCCCGGCTTGGAAGAAGCGAGAAGGATTTCATACTAACCTTTTAACTCTGTAGGGGTTTCGTTCCCAGGCCTCCAGTCAAGGAGTCTTAGATCCCGAGTTTGCTACCTTTGAGTCCAATTCAGCCGGCCCACCCCTTTCGAATTTGCAACATACACCAGAGTCCTTCAATGCTTACACCCCGCATCACTCGGTACCTCATTCCATGAATCATGGAGATTGGGCTGCAGACTTCCAAAGGTTGCAGCTTTCGGGACCGTCGCACACGTTTGACCAACGCCCTGGACCTTCCGTGGCTTCCCAACATGGTTGGCAGAATGAGTTTATGCAACAACAGCAACATGGCCCTCCTACGCAGCAGCACCACCAACATCAACCACTCTCCCAGGGGTTTCAGCCTTCGTTCGCCCCAGGCTATCCTCTGCATACGAGACCTATGAATACTCTTCCCGCTGCGGAGTCCATGGCCGCCCAGCAACCCTTTGCGGAGAAGTTTGATGAATCAGCTTTTGAAGCTGCCTTTGAACAGGCCAGTGCCGACATGATGTCACAGAATATGGAAAACACCCAAGATGACAGGGAAGAATCCGCCAACGGAACTGCTCTTTCAAACACATCTGCCGTAGATGAGCCGCAGGAGTTCATCAGAATCGGATCGGATACTATTCCCCAGGCAAATAATCATGGCCCAGAAGCGCGGGTGAACGATGCGGATGAGCTTGCCAAGACCGCAGGACACCTACTAGAGAGCGTCAGCCACGACCAAAGTCAGAAATTCCGGGAAAGCAACTTCCTTGCCTTGATGCGTCGTATACGGGATCGCGAAGTCCATGTCGAAGGAGACGAATTCCGCGAAGTCAGTACCAGTTCGTGATTTATTGGGATTTCGACTGGCGTGGCACGAACGCTGGTATAATCGGATACTGAATACCGGTTGTTGTTTGCGCTAATTAATATCCAGACTTTGCAGTCTCTACACCCTGGCGGAAAATACTACCCAGAAGGTCAGAACCCGACGAAGCGGGAAAGAGCCACGGTTCCAGCAGACCAATATAATGGTGCTTCTGTAAATAATAGTAGAGGTAAGCCCGACACCATGGTTCCTGTCCGAAGAGGGAGAGGATTGTGCAACATTCTGACCATTGGGAACTCCCTAGATGCCGCGCGTGATGCTTCTATTCGGCCTGTGGGATATGAATCCAAGGAAGCCGAGAAATTTGATGATAATGTGCTTCATGCGAGTTGGGCGTATGGCGATCGTTGGGCTTGAATAATTGTCTAGCTTGATACCCCTGGTTTCTTCCCCTTTGTCTCCTCTTCCCCCCTCTTTTTGTATTCTATTTCCTTTACTTATCTATCTACCCTTTCTTTAGCATTGCCAAGGCGCGAGGATTGGAATCGGAAGCTTGGGTAGCTTGGGTGAAGTGGAGCTGAAGTTGGTTCTTTTTTGCATCTTCTCAACCCCTGTGATCGGTCCATCACGTGACTATATTTCTCCTATTGACGGGCGAGAACAATAGCAGTCAATAAGCCGGCAGGTGGCATTGTTGCAAGCTGTCGTCGTTATTGCCCCTCGCATTGGTTCCTTATGGTCTGGAGCCCCGAAATCTGAGTCAAATGCCCCGGCGAGGTTGCTGTGGTTTCATGTCAGTTGGCCGGCCTATTGTCGCTCGCGGTTCAGCCTATTGATGCACGATTCCTTGTCCTACTCAACTATTTCTATCTATAGAAAGACACTTTCTACGGCGGGTATAGATCCCGACGGTGTCTGCTCTATTTAGGTAGCTCTAGTACAAATATCGATTACATCAATCTACTTTCCATCTTGTCATCTCCTGGTTCTCGACATTTCTGAGTGTCAGCACATCTAGCCTTCGATAGACGCCTGTCTTTGGACGGAATGATTCCATCGGATTCCATTCTCCATCGCAATCTCAAGCCCTCCGAAGCAGCGGCCGACGTTGAAGACAACCCTGTGCGGCCGATGCATCCACCGCCGTATTCGACAGCAGTCCATGATGCCATCCATGAGGCCATCGAGAGCGGCCCTACTGATGGCGATAACCGACAAGCTTTTATCGCGATTCATGTAGATGCCTCCATCAACGTTAGCGGAGATGGAAATTCCATCGTCCTCCCGTCCCCGGCAACCGGGCCCGCATTCTCTGCATCTTCTTCCACCGCGCACACGGCGCAGCGACAGCGTCAGGCACGACTTGCCGATATGACTGCTTCCATCCTCGCAGCGCTGCATCGGACCGGGCTCCTCAACGCAGGCCGGACATCCAACCCGATAGAGATCCACGTCGCGGCAGGTATCAAGATCGAAGGCAGCAAGAACATCATCTGCTCCGGCTTGGCGGCAAAACGTCCACTCGTCAACAAACAACTCGCTTCGGTAGACGGAACATCTGGGAAGAGACGTTCTCAGTCCGTATGTCTTCTCCGTCTCCTTTCTAACTTCCCTGCTGTTTCACACCCGCCGGTCTTAGCGGCCAACTAGACGATAAGCTAAGACCATATATATATCCTATTCTCTTTCTTGCAGTGGCTAATCATTTAGATCGCAGGAGCCAGCCGATGTTTTTAGATCCCCAAAGCGACACTGCCCAATGTGATCAAGTACTCGCCCGTGAATGATGCGTGCACGACCATCAGAGAATATAATACTTCTTTGTGTATAGAATCCGTGTTTTGTATTTCTCCCCCAAATGTGCTTTCCAATGCATCATCACCACTAATGCGGATTAATATCGGGAAGGAGACTGGTTCTAGCCCCTATAGAATGAAGCAACTCGTCGTTATATTTGTTTTGTGCTTATTGCCAACTTGGTTTCAGAACACAGAGCCTTTAGCATAGAAAGAATTATCCGGTAGAAGTTAATTAAAATACAAAGCCTTCCACACAGGTCTCATTATATTTGTTCGATATCATTGTAAAACACCTTTATTCGAGCCGTTACACTACATCTAGTCACATTTCCCAATCAAAAACATAAGTAGTTCGCACGTAAAGGGGAAAAAAGAAAGAAAAAAAAAATAGAAGAAGAAACCTGAAAACAGAGACCCCTCCCAGTATACAGACCCAGACAGCAAAACATGGATGATTTCAAGGGTACGGAATCAAAGCGAACAACAGGGAAAGGAAAAATAAAATAGGATAAAAACCACATCGAGTACGCCGAGTGTTGACTATAAGAGGTTCATTAGAATATCATGGCCATGTGTTACAAAATACATGAGCTGGATCGACCTGGAACAAGGGCAACCGAAGCGAATTTGGCGAATTGGCCCTGAAGAGGATCAGGTTCGATCTCACCTACATCCAAGAAAACGAAACAGTCGCTTCGTCACCGGCCAATTGGGATATCATGTCGATGCAAATCCCTCGACCACTCCGGAACAACTTTGTCTCGTTCATACAGAAGACCGCAATTGTGGCATAGTGTCTGGATAAAAAGGTTAAAGACAATCTAACTTGAGAAAAAGGTAGGAAACTCTCACCCTTGGACCGGCAGGGCCATCCCGAACCGCCCATACAGCAGTACCCCAGACCATACAGTTGCTGCACCGCCAATTCTGACGTTCCCTAAAGCCCGAGGAAACGGTAAGGGTCAGCCATTCGGCTACAGACTAGCTTCGGAGGAAGAAGAGAGAGACATACCATTCGGATAATGTACCACCGCCGCCACCATAGCCAGCCCCTGAGCCGGTGTCTGGAGTTCCTCGCCCACCGGGGGTGCCTCCTCTTGCGCCTGGACTGATACTGCGAAAACGTCGTTTTCGTTTGCTGCGTTCACCTCGACCCAGCGGCGTTTCGCTATCAACGTCAAAGTAGCCTCCACTGCCCTGCCGAGAAACCTCTGGAGTGATGCCGGTGGTAGAAGAGAACCGAGCCGTCTCTCGCCGCAGACGACGGATTTGTCGCTCGCGGTCACCTTCTCGCTTTTCGATCTCTTCTTTTGATAGGGTTTCCACCTTGGGCTCCCATTCATCCCCAAGCCCTTCGGGATCATATCGCCAGCCGGCCTCGGCGCCATTCGCCGCTTGGTTGTCGATTTCATTCCCGTACCCCCCCATACCACTGATGAGCCCGCCACTCTCGCAAACCTCCTTTTTAAGTTTTAAGACAGCTTCATATATACCATGTGAGATGGCACCAACCCATTCTCCACCCAATCCCAAGTCGGCACAAGTGATTTTGGCAAAATCCTCGGCCATCCCGGGAGGGTGTAGCAACGACCATTCAAACTTGTCAGTGTATAGCTTGTTTTGCAGATTGATATTTAGATTGATCATGCACCGATACGCATCATCGGGGTTTAGAAGGCTGTCATTGATCAGGGGTTCTTTGGTGACTGTCACTGCGTTCGCCCTGCTGTCTGGCGTGGCTGCGTGTGTAAGCGCCGGAGTCATAGACACCTCGCGCGACAGTCCGTTTTGGGATGCGAATGGCGGTTTGTGCTGTGTGCTCTGGAAAAGTGGATGCAGCGCGACTCCAGCAAATTCTTCTAGTTGTTGGCGAATCTGGCTGCTGATCGCCATAGTCATTGACTGCGGGTTGGGAAGATCCATGTCACGAACAAACCCGACAGCAAATTCCTCCGGGGTCGCGAGAGCTTCATGAAGGTTCCAAAGGAATGTATCCTTAATACGATAGGCGGGCAGCGGCTCGGGTCGTCTATATCCAGGCAACGTGAGATTGATTCCGGGATCTAGAACCGTTCGCGGCAAGGGGAAAGGCTCCAAGGGTTGATGCGCCGGTACTTCAAGGTCAATTCGGATCGGTATGAGGGTTAACGGCAGCTGTGCTTGGATCTGTAATTGGTCTGCGCAACTAGATGATAGCAACAAGGCATGGGTTAGTGTTTGTTCGCGAAAGTCAAACCAGATAAACAACATATCGGACTTAGGGCAGCAGGACATACGCGGGTCGTAGCATCCTCTTAATCATCCAATCCCGAAACACCCCTTGGACCTCAACTGGGGCATGGATCTCTTTCCCCAACTTTTCCGCTAGAGGAACTTTGTCGAATGCTGACTCTTCCCGTCGGAGACTCCGCAGGCCGGTGGGCCGCCGAGGCCCTTCACTATCATCAAAATCATCATCGTCATAACCGTCTTCGGCGTAGTTGATAGCCGCGGTTCCGCGTTTCGTCGTGCGCGGCGTAGGGCCGACTTGAGTGGGAGGGTTGACGGGAGTGAGGAGCGCGTTGCCGTATTGGCGCACCCGCGGAGGGTAAGATGTGATATAGCCTCTAAGAGGGGACATGTTGGCTGGTTAGGTAGACAGGAACATGTCCCTTCCAGCGCTGGATTGGGGGCTTCAATTTGCGAACAAAATAGATGGGATGGAAGGCGTTCGATCGGACAGATGAAAGAAAGGGCGAATGACAGATTGCGGAATTTTAACGACTGCGAATGGGGGGCACCGGTTGAGAGTGGATGCGCCTAGCAGTGCTGGGAGTGTCGAACATGTAAAAAAAATCCCGAGCGACTTCTAGAGCCAGCACAAATACAGCCGCTGTGCCTCAGATGGTGATGATCGCGGTCGGTCGAGCTCCGCCTTTTTCTGCTTCGTCGCGTTTTCCCAGCGACGGCCACGCTAGTCCGCTTCCAGCCGCCGTAGACTCACGTGACCCGACGCGGAATGATTGCCTCAGGTTGCCTTACGGACCAAATTAGAATCAAACCAAATAACCCGCGCGAGCAGAGATGTAGACATATATACTAATAATCATTCAGAGTCAAGTGCTAGATTATAAACAGAATGATTCAACAGCACCAGTAATTGAATACGCCATTCCCCTTTGCCTGCATCGGAAGATTCGCAAGGAATAAACTGGGATATCGTTCAACAACGCAATAGATCGACTGAAAAGAACCCTGAAGGAAGAGATGTGCTGCAGTGCTATGATCTAACATAGGCCAAAGGCGGGTTGGAAATGCGAGAACGGCGCGAGAAGGTGTGAATAACGCGAACAAAAGTGCGAATAAAAGCCCCTAGGAGGAACCCTCTGGCTATCGCAGTCCAATAACACTCTGTCAAAGCCACGAATTAGCTTGACACCTACCAGCCTGCGTGGCCAAAGTCTGTAGGGTGGGTTTCTTACCATCTCCAAGGTCCATACTCTCCGGATCCAAATCTTCACTTTGCCCTCAATGCCGTCCACATTTTCTAGTTCAATCCCCTCCCACCAGCATCTCCTCGCAGGCTTTCTCCAGAACAGCAGGAGCTTCTGCGCCATTCCCACTGCGTTGTTATTAGACAAGTCGCCCCGAATATCGGTACGAAGTTTAGCCAGTGCGAGACTACAAATCACCGCCTTGTTCGGTTCTGGAGCACGATGACCCCAGCGATCGTCACGATCAAAACCACTGGCAACATTAGTATCTCAAGTCTGTTCCAGGTTCCCATTCGCGCCTATCGGCACCTTACATAGCGAAAGAGTGGACTTACCCTGCTGTGAGCATTTCGATCAGGTGCTGCTCGGTTGATCCAACCTCGTCACTTTTCCTTAAGCCAGAAAATATACCATCCTGTTTCAACAGTGCCTTTGCCGCCGCACGTTTGACTTCCATCATTTCCGGGTGGTCGATATCGGGGCGCGGTGGTATCGCATAAAAATCAAGGTCTTCTCGCAAGACAATGATCCCGGCCCGGTCCTGTAGCATGTCTCTGGCAGACCCTTGCATTGAATCCGACATGTCCAGATCTGGTGAAGTGGATGCGGACGGGGAGGATGACGGAATTGACTGGGCGACAGAGCGAAAGAAGTCCAGCATGTATTGGAGTGAGGCGGGGTCATACTAACGAGAAAACTGCTTAGACATGCTCGATAATGAAGGGGTACGATTTAGACGACGGGAATGCCAGTGGCAGCTGCCTTACTTACGTCGACGGGATAGATGTCACCTTCATGGAAAGATCCCATATGCCCATCAGGAAGCAAGCCGTTTGGGAACAGGGAGAGAAGGACGAACTCTGGCAGCGTCAAGAGCTCATCTCGAGAGAGTGTAAATCGTGTCCCTCTGCCATCGTGTTAGAGCAGCGCAATGGGAAAAACGATAAAGGGAGGGTATTACCGCAGATCCAGAGTAATATGCTCATCTCCGCCGATATCTATTGGACTCCGTGAGGCAATGTCAGTAGCCGAACATTGTACTGCCAATAAGGATGAGGTATAGGGGTTGTCCGTACCTCCCAGTGTATTGATCGGGGGTCCTGCTGCCTGCTGTACTTGAGTAATAATACTCGAAGCGCCTCCTGCCGCAGCCATTACGTATGTAAAAGATTCGATTGGGCTAGAACCTTCGGTGTAAGGAGGAGGGGGCTCTCCCTCTTCTGCTGTTTTACCAGGGGATTCTCCTTTGGGGTCTGGCCCAAAAGAAGCCTTGGTCTCCGCGACTAGGGATGCGGAGGACGGGTCTGGTTCCAAAGGTGCTTCTTCGTCGGATGGCGGCGCAGCTAGCCGTGAATGAGGAGCTGTTTCCTTGGCGCGATTGGGATCAGGCGTCGAGGTGAAGATGAGGGACGAGAAAGGCGGGGGGCGTGACGAGGGAAAGCTAGACGAGGAAGCCTCAGAGGATGGGGAATGCGGCGGCGGCGCAGTATAGAACTCTTCCTCCTCCTCCTCCACTGTGGAGTCCGTCTGATGATGCGGCCGCGCCGTGGGAGGCGAGCCAGGGGGATTTCGATGTTGCGACAAGGTGTCGGGGGTTGTCTTTGAATTCGCTGCGAGCGCGTATAGTCGAGTGCTCCTGTTGGAGGCGCAGAGTGGTTATCTGCGAGAGTTGTCTATTAGATCGTACAAGGCCCAGGTTCCTTTGGTCGATCAGAGGTCTATCCGGGTCGCTCCAAAGTATCCCAAGGGTTGGTTAAAACATGGGAGGATCCGCAAGAAATAAACCAGAACCGACTGCGACCTGAGATACAGTTAAAAAAGAATCAGGGCTGGGAAGGAAGGCAGTTGATGGAGTAAAGAAACAGGCAAGTAAGAGTGATGAAAGAGGAGAAGAGGAGGATGGAAGGCAGCGCTTAGAGAGAAACATTGGCGGCGGGCGACCTTCGATGCGGAAGCTGGCGAGTTAGTGGTATTTACGGCCGTATCGCGCTCTCGCTCTCCTGCACCCGACTCATTCTCCAGCCACTCGACCTAGGTATCAATTAAATCGCCCACCCTGATTGGTATTATTGAAACAACCCTGGCACGCCATCGACTTAGACCATCGATTCTTGCTCATTTCATCACCAACCGCCGTGTCAATATGGATCACATGACCTACGGGATCAGCGAGGATACGAGGAACTTGGAGTATCGATCGATTGATAATTATGCCGAACAGCTACAGTAGTCCACTTATTCACAGTAAGTTCAACCGAAAGGAGGCATGCACTGCCTTCGCAAAGGAGCCAAGTTTCCTGCAGTCCCCTCTAGACGTTACGCTCGACAAAGCTTTGAATCAGCCCTTCAATGGTCGGCTCATATTCCTTCAGGGTGACCTCGTCGCCATTCAAAATGGTATTGCCCTGCACGAAGACCTTGCGTGGAATCTTATTCTTCAGAACAATATCCCGAACCTTAGTGCCCCACCACTCGTCAACCGACGTGATTCCATCGTAGAGTTTTCTGCCCGCTTCAACGTCGGCTGTACTCTTGTAGACGTGCAGCTTCTGTAGGTATCTCTCCACGGCGGGCCTTCCGTGACTCAAGATTTTGGATCGGTCCAGGTGGATTTCCAAGTCGGAAAGATCTTCCTTAGTATAAGAAAGCCGAACAAAATCCCCACCAGCCTCGAGGAAAGTTCGCAAAATGCTGTAACGGGCCTGCATGTGCGCTTGTCCCCATTTTTGCGTTTTGGGATCCCAAAACTCCAGCGCGACCAGGCCGGCGCGTGCCATTTGAAGATAGGCTACGAAGAGAACGTCGCCGGCGTCGTTCGTAAGGTCCACCTTTCCATCGCCGAATCCAAAAATGTTCAGGATCTCGAAATCACAGCTCAATGCCATCGCAACGCACTCCGCACGGCACTCTTCGTAGGACGAAGCAATGGCCCCGAAAACGGAGCTCCAAGTCTGACCAGGCTTGTACCAAGTAGATACCGGTTGGCTTGTGACAGGGCTCACAGGAGGATTTGAAACATCGAAGTTGTACTCTCCCGGAGCGGTTTCCTGTAGTAGCTTGCCTGTGCCATGTCCCAGGAGCTCATGGATACCAACTTGTACTTCAAACGCAGGATCGCGACATTTTCGATACACCTCCAGATCTTTTTCGGCAATGAAGGGCACTGGCTCGTTCGGAGCCTTAGCCCCGAGAACGTTGCCAAGAGATACGTTCTTGAATCCCAAATTCTGGCGAATATCGTCGTAATTTGGCAAATTGATACCAGCGGGGATACCGGATGATTGGAAGCTTAAGACCTCAAGGGACGTGAAATCTGGACTCAGGAACTTGTCCTTTTCAAAATCTTCGCTCCACGGGAGTTTGGGGATCATGGTCTCGGCACTTTCAACAAGCTTTCCAAAAGCTCTCGTACGTTCCATGTTGACCTGCCCAAGTGGAGCCATTAATCAATCAATTCTAATCCGATTCATTTAACGCCTTTGCACTTACCAAAGCAACAAAACCTTCCCACTCGCCTCTTACACCGTGAGGGTCCCTATATGTCTCGACGAACCCAATGTTGGTTTCCAGAGCCGGCTTCTGGTCTTTCACCCAGATCCGCTGGCTTTCTTTGAATGCCTCGATCGACCCCGCGCCGAACGAGCGCGCATATGCGTCCAACATCCGCTTCTGGTTGTTGTTTGCTGCATTTAGTCCTGCAAGCTTGATGCAGTGAGCTATCTTTGCCATCTGCTCCAGATGATCTCCGAACACAATACGAAGTTTCTTCCCTTTCAACTCTCCACTGAGGTCGAAGGAGTCAGCATCGCCTAGGTCCCTGTCACGAGCCGGGGGCGAAGTGACCCCCGAGGCAATCAGTAGCTCGAAGTCACCGGAGGGTGTCTTTCTTAGTCTCGTATTTTCCAGCGGTAGTCCCTTCTGCTCCATGAGGTCACCGATAGCGGTGATTTCATCCTTGGTGATAGTGGGTGAGTTGGGATAGTAAGTTGTTATATGCTGGCCCTCGGGATAGCCGAGATGCATGAGCGACTGCTCCTTGGTTTCGTAGATGCCGCCTCCAGCACTGTTAGCCTTCTCAAAGGCGGCCTTCGTTTCGTGCGTGACAGAACACAAAGCCTCGAGGGCTTCCAAAGGCAGCCGGGGAATGAACTTCGAGTCGCCGAATCCCTTGTAATTACCGCAATTTCCAAGAAACTGGCCAGCATACTCCAGGAAATATCGGACATTTTGATCACTAACGCCGGTTTTAGAGGCAAGCTCAGGCCAATTTCCATCACAGGCGCGGTGCAAAGATATGATGAGGTCGTATATAGGCTCAGACTCAGGAGAAACTTGACGCAGGGTTATTCGAGTCCCTTCAAAGGCCGCCCTAAAACGAAGCCATAGATTTGGCTACTGTTAGCTGGCTACACTAAATGGCCCAGGTAGTTGCAATGAGAGGGAGAGAGGCGAACCGGCTCATGTAATGTGCATATTTCCTTAGCTTCGCATCCTTCAGGCTCTCGAAGTGAGATTTAACTTCCAGGCGGACCACCGTAGGCGGGGAGTCAGCCAGGTAATGCTGCTTGATCGAAGCATCCATGATCGGGTCGTTACGGGGGTTGATGGAGCTGTTGTGGTTCGGAGGTGAAGAGGCACGTCGGATGTGACGTAGAGGCGAGAGACGACGGAGGGGTAAACAGTCCGAGGGGCGGTGGAGCGAGACAGAACAAGGCCCCGACGGCAAGCGCCTCAAAGCGCGAAGGGCGAGCATTGTGGAGGGTCTCTATTATTATTTTTACTACGGAGTACTCTCTTTTCTTCCGGCCTCGACTTCGGTCAGCGAGCCGTCTATCTGGCAGGAATTGCTTGGCAATAGTGGAGACTCTTTCAATCGGTTATAATGCTGATATTGGAGCAGATATGTCGGGTTCATAACTCATAAGCATCTCCGGTTCCGTTCTTAAAAATACAGGGGGTGTGTGTTCGCTTAACGAGGCAGAAGCATATTATAGCGACGTATATAACATTTGCATGTTATTCAAACTGTGCTCAAATTGAGGTAGGATATAGTGCACGACCATGTATATACGTCCCTACATAAAATTCAAGTGTAGACAGAGCTAGATCAAGCAACCAAAAGGCTTCGTTCATATCGTCAGATTCCCTTATCCCTTATAGTAAGCTTTCGTATTTTTCAAGCCCCTGCCGAGGGGGTGCCTGTGCCTGTGGTGTATTATGCTGCAGGAAAGAAGTCGACGTAGCGCTGCCACCGAAGGGGGTTCCGCCAGAGTTTGCCAGTCCGCCTGCGAATGACGGAGGTTTTGTTTGTGAGGTGGTTTGCGATGATGGCGGTGGAGGTATTGAGAATGCAGAGTAGTTAGGAGCCATTGACTGAGGGACCGATCCGGAAATAGGATTGTTGGCTGTCTTCATACCCGCCAGTTCGCCCAGGGAAGGGCTTGACATGCCGTTACCCTGGGTAGGAGATTTAGTAACTGAAGAAGATAGCATGCTCCATGGAGTTGACGACGATGGCTGCAAGACGGGAAAAGCTGTTTGGCTGGGCGATGGTTTTTGTCGAGTAGACGATGCTGGCTCCAATGATGGAAAAGAGCTTAGATTATAGTCCGGAGTAATGGAGCGCACATTAAAGTTGGGTTGTCTCGAAGGCGTGTCAGCCCTACCGATTGTGCCAGTGATATTTGACGGCCAGGGTGTTGCTGCGGTCGAAGGCTGTTGAGCTGGCTTTTGTGTAGCTGGCATTTCGGAGACGAGATTGCCCCAGGGGTCTGCATCTTGGTCGGCTGAGCCGGTGTGGCCACGCCCAAGGACAAGCCGCTCAAAATTATCTCGTGTGGAATCTGTATCAACCTGCATGTGCTGGAATGGTTTCGAAGAGCTGTCGGCGCCGTTTTGAAATCCGCCAGAACTTCCCCCCGAAGAGAGTTCCTGCAATTTCTTCGTCTGCTCACGTTCGACCTTGGACGAAATGGTTTTGATCAAAGCCATGAAGTCTCCAAACTGGCGCAAGTCTAGAAGGGGCCCCAGACTGAAGCTCCAGAGCACCGGGAGAACTTCCAAAGCCAGAAAGTCAGTGTCAGCGATTATACCGACCTGGCCAAACACTTTTAAGGCGGCTATCATGACAGCCGGTTCCTTCGTCTTGATTGCTTTCAACGAAGGCACGAGCTTTTCCTGGATTGTGTATTTATCCAGAATGGAAGACTTGATTGCTTGCGGTTTACTCTTCTGGGTTATGCCAGACAGATCATCTTCTATCGTTTGTTCCTCACTCATAGAGCCTCCACAAAGCACGGTAAATGCATCCAAACAGCGAACTTTGATGGCAAGGCTGCTGGTACGGCTGAATGTAGCAGCAATCGGTGGGAACACTTCGTTCTTAACCGTACTAAAATCCAGGGTAGGGAGAATGGCAGGAAGGCATCGGATTGCACCGTCGGCCAAAGAATGAGTAGGCGAGTCCAAGCCCAGCCGTACCAAGGGAAGAATGTCTAGAACGGTTAGGTACATCCCAGGAAAGCGATACGGTGGGTAGGGGACTGCGAACCTTCTTTGAAATCTTTGCCAGAGCAATTCTCCGCTAGGATCTTCATATTATCAAGCACGACCATGAGCCCTGCATCTCGTTTCGAATCGCGGTCGCTATGAGACCCCTTGCCTGTAGGAAACACCTCCTTCAGTCGGGGTACCACCTTCTCCGGGAGTATACGTCGTGCATTAGGGATGCGCTGGAGGATGGCGAATACATTCTGTAAGATGAGAGACAGTAGCTCCCGATCTTTCATCTCTTCCAGGAGTGCGCCAAGGACCTTCCTCTCCAGGACTGACACCGGAAACTCGGGTAGTACTCGCTGTAGTCCACGCATAAACTGAGATTTTTCATTGGGATTCTTAGCAGGCAATGACTCCAAGAAGCGTATCGTGGATACCAAAATGTTATCAAAGTATTGAGACTGCTGGAATTCCCGCACATTCAAGCGCTGAGCGGGCCGCCTAGTAATCAGTCTTGGCAGAACGTGGGTAAGAAGGTCTTTCGGGATAGCCCCAGAGCTGAGGAAATTATTGCCTTGTGACGGAGTGGTGGATGGCGAGCCGAGCAATTTCTTGTACGTAGAGACATTGGAGTGGGTTTGCAGCGGAGAGGCATGAGGCGAATTATAAAGGGCAACGATAATAAGCCCCAGGGAGAACAAGTCCGCAGACGGGGTCACATTAGAATCCAGCACGAAGTCCGGGGACGTGTAGTCCAGGTTCAGCTGAACTGAGGCGGGCAGTCGAGGGTCTTGATAAAGAACCTCCGACAACGCGAGCGGTGGGAGTGAAGAACGAGCCTCCGAAGAGTCGTGAGGACCCGCAAAGCCAAGGCCGGAGATTTTCCAGTCGGATTTGGCATTGATATAGATGGCCTCAGGGTTTAGATTTCCGTGAACGAGACCAGCCGACTCGTGGAGAAACTCCAGGCCTTTTGCCACCTGCAGCAGCCCCTTTTGCACCTCAAGCTCATCGATCTCGAGATCTCTGCGCCTCCGAGTCCCGTCGGGCTCTTCCACCATGTACCGAGTCGACCTGGAAGTGCCTCGTGAAGAGCTCTCTTGAAAGTCCTTCTCCTGTAGGAGTCCTGCGAGCGACGTGGTGATCTGTTCGGTTGCAAACATCAACCCACCATTGCGGGTCTCTTCTACGGGTTCCAAGACCTGGAGCACAGAGGGATGGCGGAGCCGGGCCAGGTTGCCAGCTTCCCGCTTCAGGCGCTCAACGACATCCTCCTGCAGTTTCTTTGTGGAGGAGCTCGAGCTCTTCCCTAGCCCACTAGACCGTATGTCAAGAGTCTTCTTGTCAAAGATGAAGATCGACGCGGCGGTACCGGTGGACTTCTTCTTGCCGTCATGAATCTTCCAGGGGCCCGAAACCACGGTGGCATGTGGAGAGATCTGGTAATTCGCTGATATGTTCGAACTAAGAGATTTCAGTGCAGAAGAGAACATGTTTACTGCACCCTCACAGGATAACCTAAAATGGATTCAAAGGCAAATCTCCCCCAGATGCGAATCAATAGCGCATCCCAGCCACTGCAATCGCGGGATGATTAGTATGCCTCGGCAAGCTGCAGGTCGTAAAGCCAGAGTAGCAACTAGCAAGAGTACCTATGTATGAGACCCGCTAATTCACCAAGGAGAGAGCACATGTAATACCAGGATGGGACGAGGGGGAGAGAATGGGAGGAATAGGTAACACGTAAAGGGGTGGATGAGGTTCCACCGGGACCAGCTCTATACACGGCGGGATGCTTATTTTTAACGAACTTGAGTCCACCTCAGACATGGAACATCTGGAGCAACGTCACGTGAAAGGGGACAGCCCGCGGAGATGATGGCCTTACCGCCTGCCCGATCGGCTATCGGCTCGTCCGGAGTTGTCCCTGGGGTCCGTGGAAAAGAGTCATACTCCGTGGTGTACGGACAAGTCAATCAACATATAAACCCCGCTGCCCGCAACTCCATCCACACCTCCCACCTCAATTCGATCTGCTTCCTCCGCCCGAGCAATCCACTCTCACTCTCCTACCTTGACGACCGGTACCTGAAACCCCGACCATTCTCCCCTGCTTATAAACCCGCGCCATGAAGTCCCTTCTTCACTTGACTCGCCGCAGAGCGTTGCATAACTTCGCCATCCCGCGTGTTCTGCCAATTCAGTCCTCCGCAGCGTCCAATGGACTATGCCAGAGGAACTTCAGTGCTTCTTCTGTTGCTGCATCGCAATTAGCCGGTCTTGATCCCACAAAGCTCGCGGTTACGAAAACAACCACGCCGAAGGAGTTGACGGCATCCAAGGACCTTGTATTCGGAAAGACGTTCACTGGTACGCACTCTCTGTCGAACGCCCAGCACTACTGTGTCGATAAGCTATTAACGCTTCGGCCGTTGTCCCCCAGATCATATGCTCTCCATTGAGTGGACCGCGGACAATGGCTGGCACGCCCCCCAGATTGTACCTTACCAAAACCTGAGCCTAGACCCTTCTGCGTGCGTGTTTCACTACGCGTTCGAGTGCTTTGAGGGTATGAAGGCGTACAAAGACAGCAAGGGCCAAATCCGGTTGTTTCGCCCTAACAAGAACATGGAGCGGTTGAACAAGTCTTCGTCCCGCATTGCCTTGCCCACCATCGACGGCGAAGCTTTGACCAAATTGATCGGAGAGTTTGTGAATCTAGACAGTCGGTTCATTCCCGACGCTAGGGGATATTCGCTCTACCTCCGGCCTACTATGATTGGCACCCAGAAGACTCTCGGTGTTGGACCTCCAGGCTCTGCTCTCTTGTTTGTGATTGCCAGCCCAGTTGGCCCTTACTATCCCACCGGGTTCAAGGCGATCTCACTGGAGGCCACTGACTATGCTGTCCGTGCCTGGCCTGGCGGCGTCGGAGACAAGAAACTGGGTGCCAATTACGCGCCCTGCGTCCTGCCTCAGCTGAATGCCGCTTCGAGGGGCTTCCAGCAAAACCTGTGGCTCTTCGGGGAGGAAGAGTATGTGACCGAGGTCGGTACCATGAACCTCTTCATCGCGTTGAAAAACAAGGAAACGGGACAGAAGGAGCTGGTGACCGCGCCGTTGGACGGTACGATTCTCGAGGGTGTCACCCGAGACTCTGTTCTCGAGCTCGCACGTGAGAGACTAGTGCCGAAGGGCTGGACCGTGTCTGAGCGCAAGATCAGAATGTCAGAGGTAGCCGAAGCGGCCGATGAGGGAAGACTTGTCGAAGTGTTCGGCTCCGGTACCGCAGCCATCGTTAGCCCTGTGCGGTCTATCAGTTACAGGGGTAAGTCGGTGGATTGTGGACTGAAGGAAAATGAGGAAGCTGGCGAGATCGCTCTCCAGATGAAGAATTGGATCGAAGGGATCCAGTACGGCGATGAGGACCATCACTGGAGGTGAGTTGTGCCATGTGCCTGTATCCTTCTCCACCAATTTATACTTACGTCAACTGTCTTTCTAGTTATGTTCTATAAACGACATACCGACTCCCTAAGGGGGTGAGCCGGCATTCTGCTTCCTGCCGTGGACTGTTTAGACAAAGGAGCAGACGATGGTTTCTCGGTCGTTTTGTTTATTAATCAAGACATTGCATGAGCGCCGCTGTTCAGGATTAATCCTTGGTCCGTTGGAGCATCCTTGAGTCCGGAGGAGCCAAGTGCAGGCGAATGAAGCGTTTGGAAAATAGCTCCGGTTGGTCGACCGTCTCAGGAGCCCCGGTATGAAGGCTAGCAACGAGGTTTAGTCGCAGCAAAAAAGTAGCCACTGGCTTAATATATATTGTTCAAATTTGAATCTCTAGGCTGTCGAGGTCCAGTGACCTGGTTGCCTTTGTTTGGAAGCCAGATAGAAGATCAATAAACTCATGTCGCCATGGATTTCCCCATATTCCCGACCAACTACATCCTACGTATTATCAAAAGATAACGCTCTCGCTGGTATAATTGTGGCCTTAACCACGGCGACCAGCAACTGGGAGCAGGAGTGAACCTGCAGGCGGAGTAAACAAAGATCATCGAGAAGAGACGTAATCGACATGTTAGGCCAACTTCAAAGGCAGTGCAACTAGATAGAGAAAGAAGGGAGGTGGCTAAGAGATCCGTAATACTATTTACTACAGAATCCCATTGTTGGTTGGTATGGTTTCTGCCTGTTAGAGTGGGCTAGGCACCTTCGTTAGATCCTAAGAAATTCTCAGATAGCACACACTGCATATCACTTGGGGCCAAATCAGTTTCAAGTCCAGAGGCTGGTGAATTGCTCTGCTATCGCTGCAGAGCTATGACGCACCAACACACCTATACTCTCTCCTCCTCCCTCTTCCTTTTTCATTTTCATTTTCTTTCAGTTTCCTTTCCCCCTCCCGCAAGCGACACACTGGTCAAAGAACTATCAGCCAATTCAACCCCCCCCCCCCCCCCCCCCCGGATTGGGACGGAGACGGTCAATAGTATTCATAGTTCAACACGGAGTAGCTAGTCAATACGTGGATGGTGGGCCCCTCGACAGGAAAGAAGGCTGGCTTAGGGGCCTTGATCCCGGCTGGATGATCAACCTATCAAGGCTGTGTCAGTTGGCGGTGGGCCCTGAATACGACGAAGGTTGAAAAGTCGAAAGGTCTGAAACAAATACACGCAGCTTGACTCACATCTGTTGTGGGGTGAGCTGCAATGCCCCCTTCTCACTCCCGTCATGCATGGTGCAATCAATCATCACGCATCCACCTTTCCAGTTTCTTATCCATTGACGATGATCCCATGATCTGAACTAGTTCATATTGTAGCCTTCCCAGATGCTATTCATGTGCTCTGTATTACGGAAATCCCCACCTGGTGGGCACGTAGATCGGATTTAGAGGGTCCGTTTCCGAACGCTATCACCATCTCTCATTATTATTATTTCATTGACTGAATAATAGTTGCCTACTCCGGACTAGGTGTTACGCCAATTAATGCATGCTCTGGATATTGCCTACTCCCTTTGGGTTGCAGGGGGGGAGACTCTCTACCGTCCAGTTGCAGTCATTGCCCGCATATATCGGCCCCGTGTTAAGGCACGGCACCTGAGGCCCTTGATCCTGCCGATGAACGAGGAATGGGCGCTGGAGTTTTTACGGTTGAAAGTCTTCATCATTGCTGTCATCCTCTGATCGGATGTCTTCAGTCTTATAAAGAGAGCGGGGGGGGGGGGGGGGGGCAAAAATAAAAAAAAAAAAAAAAAGAAGGGAAAAAAAAAAAAAAGTAATGATAGTATGTACCGAAATAGTAAACAGTAACGTAGGTATTCAATTCCAACACGGATATAGGGTAAATAAAAAAACAAAACTTCACTGAGGCTCAAAAAGGGTGGTTTTGTATTAATAAATTTTATATTAAAAAAAAAGCCCACCCGAAAACACACTAAATATAT
>JAPDKQ010000082.1:0-148023 GCA_027569665.1 Aspergillus bridgeri | reverse complement strand
GCCCCTACGTGGGGCGTGTTTTGTGTTTAAATGTGTTTCAACCTTTGTGTCCCCAGAAATGTGTTTGTGTCTTTTTTTTTTTTTCTCATTTTAGATTATTGGGGCCTTTTTATGGTTGTTTTTTAAAAAATATAATCGCCCCTTTTTTATATTTTTTTTAATTTTATATTTTTTTTTTTTTTTTTTTTTTTTTTTTTTTTTTTTTTTTTTTTTTGAAAAAAAAAAAAAATCCAAGTAAATCACTCAATCTTTACCAATCACTAAAGGAACTAAAGACCAACCATTCCAAAATTAGGAAGGGAAAAAGAGAAAAAAAGAAAAAAAGTTGAACCAAACATCCAACCCAGTCGAGTGTACAAAATGTCAACCTCAGCCGGTTACACAGCACCTACAGAATCCCACCGGTTTCCAATTACCGCCCAACCATGACCGCAAAACTTCCAAAAAG
This sequence comes from Aspergillus bridgeri, assembly GCA_027569665.1. Lineage (NCBI taxonomy): Eukaryota > Fungi > Ascomycota > Eurotiomycetes > Eurotiales > Aspergillaceae > Aspergillus > Aspergillus bridgeri. The sequence goes on along the minus strand of JAPDKQ010000082.1, from coordinate 147,575 downwards.
AAAATAAAAATAAAATAAAAAAACAAATAAGTCCATAAGGAGGCTAGGAAAATCGTATTTCGAGTCATGTAAAATTATTGTCACGTCGGATGAACAAGACCTTTTCTCATCCACGTTCAGTTTTTGTTCACCCCCACTCAGCTTTTAGGCCGATCCTCTTCGAAGAAATACCTCATCAATGAGGCGTTTAGCTCCTATAGTCTCGATTCCCTTGGTAATCGAAGATCGGGTTGGGAGTGGAAGGGGACCATGTCTGTTTGAATGCCAGCATCGACGAATGCAGTCATCGACTAGGACAATCAATCCAGTCGCCACGATCACACTGTACACACGGTCAGTTAGCTAGGCTTCTATGGCTCTGAAACAAGAAAGTAAAAAGAGATCGGGAAGGTACGGCACTGAAAGGACCAGGACGGAGACAAAAAAAATAAAAATAAAAAGAGATGGGGAAAAAGAAGACGTACTCAGCCATGTCAGACATCTTCTCATACACGGAGGCATCGCTAATCCACATCGAAGAAGGTGGGATCCAGCCTCCTTTACTCTCCTCTTCAACCGCCTCCATGGGCGTTAAGATCTCCGGGACGATATGAGCGATCTGCTTTGAGGTTCGTGTGTCGACGAGGTGATAAGTTACCTCTCGCAACTCGCCCTCTTTCCGATATTCCCATCTCCATTGGTACTTTGTGGACCAGTATTCGTACTCGTACCTCTTGGATACTCCGGCTCCTCGCCTTTTGATTTCTACGTGCGCGTAGTTTGAAAATTCCAGCAAGGTATTGTTAGCGAGTGAGACGGGTCGATCGGCACCGCCCTTGGCGTCTAGATCCTTGTCCTCAACGTACCCCTCGTCACCAACCGACCTATATCCCGAATCCTGGCGCTTGTGCTCTGCATTGGGCAGCGAGCCATTGCCACTCGATCCCGGTCGCAAGCTAGCTAGCATGCTGTTCCAAGAGCGTCGAAACACCGGTCTTCTGTCCGGGCGAGGCGATAGAGGCTTCCTTTCCGAGTGGCACACTTCGCGCCCCGAATCCCGGCAGTAGCGCCGAAAGGAGAATTTCCTCGAGAACAAGTCATACATGCGCAGATGAAACAAGGTAATCTCTTGCTGGTACCCTCCTCGCCGCGGAACGACGGTGTCCACCCGGAGATTCATGTTCCCGTCTAGCGTCGCATCGTCGTGGCGGATAAGCAGTCGCCGCGAAGATGGGAACAGGTCGGCGAACGTGGACGGATTGGAGGGGGCCACGTCTGTCGGAAAGATCTCCAGCCTGCGATCAGTCACCGCGTAGCGTGGCTGCTCCGGGAGGTCTTCGACCGAAGGTGCCGTTGATGCATAGGTTGATGCCGAGTCCCTGGGGTCGTTGGCATCAAGCTCCGTCGTCTCTCTCCGCTTTGAAGTGGGCCGATCGCTGTAGATCGTAGGGGCCGTGCTCTTTGAACGATCCGAGGCGTCACTGTTGGTAGAACTGGAGCTGCAACCGGTCCTGGAACCATTCTGACAAGAAGATGCACTGTAAGCTCCCATGGCGGCGCTAATGCGGTATGAAAAGCAGTCCTAGTAAGACAGTGGGATATGCGGACCCCAGTAAATTGCAAGCACGGGTCTTTATTCAGTTTTCTCGGGCGCGGATGTCGGCGTCGGCGGCGGTCTTAGTTCGGACACAGGATAGTGCTAATTTTACTTCGACCGGGGGGGGTAGCAAACGGTAGTGTGATGAAGGTATCCAGGGGTGTACAGTATGTATTTGGAAGTGCGGGTATGCGTCGTGATGGGGGGGGGCGGAAGAAAAAGAAAAACAAAGTGGAGTCAATCCGTAAACTGACGAGATCCGATCAATCTGTCAGGGCAATCATAGCCCCATCGTGCGCTCGAATAGTTCTTACTCCGACCCAATGCTGTGTGCGACGCAGCAATCGACAGGATATATTGACGGAGGCGCGGCGAGGCAAAAGTGTCGAGGATAATCCCGTGAGTGGTCATACGATGTAGCTCGGCTGGAAGGAAGGAGAAGCGACTAAACAGGGAGATCATAAATATTGGAGTGGACAGTTGTCTGGCACCAGAGAGTGAGGGGAATGTGAAGGGGGTGGCCAGTGTACATAGCAGATGACGCCAGGCCAGGGCTTATCGGGTGAGGCACGAAGACGATGCGGAAGAAAAAGTAAAATTAGGGCTAGGCGATGTGGCGCAGGGTGTTAGGATGGTATCAAATCAGAAAATGAGACGAGGAAAAGAAAAGGAAACACGACAAGGAAGAAGAAAGAATGGATAGGTGGAGGGGGGGGAAAGCCGGTAAAAAGACAAGAGAGAAGAGAAGAGGAGAGGGAGAGGAGCGAGGGAGCCACGTCGATGGCTGAATTGTCACCCCCTCCCTTTCTTTGGCATTATTCCTCTTGTTGTTTTCCTCCTCTCCATCCCCATCGATGATCCTTTACTTGCTGCCTTCTCCGAACCCAGCCTCGAATTACAAACCCTAATTGTTTGGATTTGATTTGATTCTTTATTCTGTTGTATTTGTTTTTGGTTTGGTTTGGTTTGTTTTCTCAAAAGACCAACTGCTTTACCTGCCATGACAAGGTCCTTCTACCCAAAACACAAATGCCCCAGGGAACCTGCGCCTGATCATCTTGTTCCAGAGTTGACCACGCAGGCTGGTGTCGGCCGTCCTACCACTGGGCGAGGACGATATCCTCCGAGCCCCTCATACGGACTGGTCCGGGAGTCGAGCATAGTCTATCGTGTCTTTCCGTCCGTTGGTACTTCTGTCATTCCGGGACGGTGAAATCCAAATCCAAGTCAAATCCGAAGGCTACATATTCAGAGAACATGCTAGGGCAACCTTGACCTATTGCTACCCCTGCAGGACATTTCCTGCAAGTATCCTGCCTAGTTGTTCACATGCCACCGAGCTCGGGACGCATGCCTTTACCGGTCCCTAAATACATAGCTCTGGATGAGAACAGCTCTACGAAATAAAGGCGGCTCTGGGTGTATTCGGTGTCTCGTTTACTTCCTAGCCAGCAAGTCCGCAACTTTGATGCCTGACAGCCCAAGCACTTCAAAGGCAACAGAACCATGGAACCGAATGGGGACTCTTCGGATCGGTCCGAGACCAGGTCCTGTTAAGTGTTAACTGAGCATGGCAACAAGGAACATTGAGCCAGCGTTGTAGATGTCGCTGATAACATGGAACCAGTGATACTTTGTTTTCCGGTATCGGGTTTTGGGTATGACATATTCAGGCATGAAGAGCAATCCGGTTTTCCAACACGAACCCCACGGCTGATGAACACGGCGCAAATGGTGGGGTGGCCCTTGCATTTTGACCGCCTCGTCGGTGGGCTCTGCGATGGCCGTGTTTGGGGTGAACACGCGGGTCCTTGAGGGGCGAGATTAAACCCATAGCATGTAGACGTTGGGAGGCCCCGTCAACCCAGCCCCTCCAAATGTGGTAGACCAAGGCATCCATGCGTCTTCTAGGTCGGTCGATTGTGGTCCCGCCACCGTTCAAATCCCTTGCACCGGAGCCATACTCCGAGTACATTTTGGAAGGAACTACCTGCCTACTCAGTACTCCGTAACTCGCCAGATTACCTTGAAGTGTTCGTCACAGCCTGTTCCCCTTCGTATGCGTGTTACCTATTTGGTTTTATTTTACCGTCATTTACTTTCTTTCTCTCCCCGTCTCTTTTCTTTGCAGGTGCCGCTTTTCTTCTGTGGTCTCCTTTTGCCCTCCAACAAGGCAAGGATTTCCAAAGCATGGTGCGAGGAACAAGGTGGTGCCACAGAAGCTCTAAATAGAAAGTCACAGTTATGCTCGGCTTCCGATTGCCTTATTCCACCCCGCCTTGGCCTTTCAAGCGCCGATGCTCTCGTTACTATGGCTTCCTCTGCAGCAGCTTTTGTGTGCTACACAAGGCAAGCACAAGACAACAGCTGAGTGAAGCAATAGGCATAGGATGGAAGAAGAGCTGAAAGAAAAGAGAGAAAGAAACCAGAATCAAAACTCTAATGCTTTACTGTATTTGGGCCATGCTCCGTCTATTGCACAACGATTACCCTGGAAAATGGAACACTGACCGTCTTACTCTCGAGTCACAGACATTCAATCTGCTAAGAAGTCGGCATGGTTTAGACCTGTACCCACAGCGGTCGAGGGAGCTCATCATCAGTGTGAGCTGTAGTTTCACGACGGCATGTCGAAACAACGGGGTCTCCAAAGACCCCGGTTGCGCGACCGCCGGTCGGGGGATAGAACCCAACGTAAGCCTCGCGGCGCGCAGGTTCTCCTACCGTCACAGACCAGGTATGTAATCCGTAGTAGGATGCGATTGAATGAACAAGCCAGCGACTGATCGATGTCAGTACCAAATGGTCCAGGGCAACCAGCTGGGAACTTACCCGAAAGCAGCGGCCCGGTCGTCGGCCAAACTCTCAAACACCATCTTCTCGCCATCACGCTCATTATGACCAGTCATGGCCTGGCGCATCTGTTGCAACTTCTGTTTATGCACGGGCGAATCATGCATTTGACCGTTTCTCCCTACAAAGACTATCTCGTCTTCGGAGTCCTCGTCGGACTCCTGGGGAGCATCTGCCAGTCCTTCCTTGCGAAGCAATCGCTGCTTTTCATTCCATCGCTGAATGAACTGCCTGATGTCCTCCTCGAGGTCTTGAAGCATCCCTCGTGCCGCACGAGCGTGTTTCAATTTCGAGCGAAGCTCTTTCGGAATGTGATGGAGCTCGCTTCTGGTGCCCTTCGTTGTCTGCTTGGGCGATGTACGATCCATGTGCGTATAATGAACGTCCCAAAGGGGTGCCAAATAGTAAGGCATGGGATCGTGTCTGGTATAGGTTGGTCTGATGTCCCAGTCCTTGGGAGAAGGCGGTTCTGCCCAGGGATTATGCAGAAGGCGATCTTCATAGTAGGAACGGCCTTGTCAGTACGTTTTTCTGAATCATAGTGGTAGACGCAATCCTTCAGTCTACACGAGCGAAGCGCCGGGGTGTGCCCTGAATAGATGCCGATTATAAACACGTACCATTTTCCCAACGTTGTCTGCGGCGACTCCCATCCTTACCCTTGAGCAATGCCTCACGCCTCTTTAAGCTATCGCGACGGAGTGGCTCGCGGCGCCGAAAGCTGACGGTGGGAACTTGCTGTGTCTGGTTAGAGGCCCGACCCAGGAGCCTAGGTTTTGCGGTAGACTGATCTGTTGGAGGAGTTGGATCATCTAGAGGAATCGACAACGAAACCGTGGCACCGCGCAACGTGCCCCCGGTATGCGTCGACTCCGAGCAAGCGGCATTCTGTGCAGCAGGCGCTGCTTCGGAAATGGTGAGGTTCTCAAGAGATGCTGCCGCTTGCTCAGTCCATGCGGAAATGGCTCTGGTCTGTTGCGGAGACAGACGGCCCTGGGCGTCTGATTGAGGGCGCAGACTGGGGTGGATGGCCATGGCGCAATCAGGCAGTAGGAAGCAAACGAGGGAGAGGGCGTGAAGGAATGAACACGCGGAGAGTGTCGCTGCAATAACAGTTCTTCGCAGTGTAGAGTGTACTTCGCAATCCTTGAGGCGTGCCGGTCAAGGGAGCGAGCGGGGAGGGAAAGGAAAAGAGACAGATAAGAGATAGCGATGCGTCCGGTCGCGTCCAGCGATCAATCCGATCCTGACGGGGAGGTACGGTACCTTTACCGGTATTGTAAGCGCGAACCTTGAAGGCAAGCCCGAGGCCGTCGCCGTTGACTCACCCGTGGGCCCACGCTCGTTGGATTTGCCGCCCCATTGGCGGGATATGACCCATAGCCCTAGCCCTAATTACCTTTTGTGGACTAATCGGGTACCGGAGTTCGTATCGTACGCCTCGGTTCTTTCTGCCTGAGTCATCGTGGATCCGCCATGATTCATCCTGTCTAGTTAACTAGTTCGATGGGGAGTCCAGGCTGTTCAATAATAATGTTGTATTCAGTGTACATCGGCCAGGGGATCCCGGATATCAATTTATTTCGTATGCGGGGAATATGCATTGGACTAGAAATGCACGCATCGTCAAGGTGACGACAGTTCTTATTGTGTGCAGTATCCCTCAGGCATAAACACAAGGGTAAGTATGTATGTACATACCTACTGGCCAAGATCTGTCGTGTCAATCCTGGACCTTCAACAGCATACTGGGTGTTTGATCTGAGAGTCCTGACAGACGTCCGCTGGTTGTGACTGGTTGTGATGATGTTCAGAAACCAACTATAGTAGCTCAACCGGAGTGCGAACGGTAGAGGACGGCTACCTAGCTCGGAAAATTGATCAGGATCCCTAGACTCTTTCACTGCAGGTTAGCTGCGAGATAATTTATGGCTATTATTCTTGAATAAAATGGTGCAAGCCATTTATAGGAGGCTATATACGACACCGCCACCTTGGACTTGACATTCCATGACACAGACAGCCTTTTCCACGCCATGGGGATAGGGTGATTAGATCCCCAGTGTGACCCACTCGTAGGATGATAATGAAATCAGCCAAGGCAAGGCCTCTTTGCGCTTCGGCTCCCGAGTGGATTGATATCCTTTCCGATTTGTTGGATGAGGATTAAGGATGAGAAAGGACGAGGCTTGGGCAAATATGGCTGCCTGTTACTGCGTCGGAAACAGGGGAATGCTCTTGATACTAGAGAAACCGATCCAGTGTGGAATATACAAGTAGGTATCACAATCACACTGCCAAGATGGCCGTAGCAGTGGGTATACCGTATGACTTGTCCGACGGGGAAAAGGACCGACTCCACGGGGGCGGCTAAATGGGCGCTCCCATCGACCTGGAAATGGAAAGGGAACCCCAATACTCCGTAAAATCGACGCACAGAGTATAGACCAGGAATAGTATAACCTGTGATGAGCACAGATCTATTCCGGTTACCTGCTAGAGCTGTCCAGTTCCTTAGAGGTGCCCGCTTCCTTCTCCAGGCTGCCTAATACTGGCGTTCATTCTTTATTAGACCCGTCGCCGCCTATCTTGTAAACTGCCCACCGACGCATCTCTGACGCAACAAGCTCCAAGGGTCGTCTTTCGATAATTCCGTTCATTCGTGCAGGGTACATAACCCCCTAGGAACTTGAAAGTATGTAGGTCAACTGAACCAGGTTGTCTGCATTTCCCGCCCGCGCTCCCTCCCGCGGTCTCTTTTCACCCCTTCTCCGACTCACTCACCCGCCAGCTGTTGGAGCAGGTTGTACCTCCAGCATCCCTGTTGTGCAGGCTATCCCTTTTTCTTGCAAGTCGCAACTAACCTTCCATAGCACAACCATCTTGTTTTGGACACCCTTTATTTTTTTCTGTTTTTGAAATAGCCATCTCCCTATATCACCATGAAGGTTGGAACAGCGTTTGCGCTGGGCGCAACGGCTCCCATGGGAGTTTTGGCCGCCGTGATTCCCCAGGCGCCATTGACAAATCCGCACATCTACCACAACCAGGAGAAGTATTTGATTGAGCTGGCTCCTTATCAGACCAGATGGGTAACGGAAGAAGAAAAATGGGCATTGAAGCTGGTAAGCTCGAGATATCTCTAGGCTCTCCTCTTAAAGCTATCGTCGCTCTATCTGCTTCTTATCCGATGGAGCTAATCACTCCTTCTTGCCTCTTCAATAGGATGGCGTGAATTTCATCGATGTTACAGCAGAGCGCAATGCTGGGTTCTATCCTACGTTGCACGCCCCGAGCTATGTGCACTATCCGCTAAAGATGGAGCATACCGACGAAGTCAATGCTCTTATTAAAGACCTGTCCAAAGCCAACATGCATCGCGACCTGGAGAAATTCACCTCTTTCTATACTCGATACTACAAATCCCAAACGGGTATTGAATCCGCAACGTGGCTCTACGACCAGGTTCTGGATGTTATTAAGAGCTCCGGGGCCGCGGAGCATGGCGCGACTGTGGATCGGTTTGACCACCCATGGGGACAATTCAGTGTCATTGCTCGGGTCCCGGGCCGGACGAATAATACCATTGTGCTGGGTGCTCATCAAGATAGCATCAACCTATTTCTTCCTTCCATCCTGGCTGCGCCAGGCGCTGATGACGATGGCAGTGGAACTGTCACCATTCTCGAGGCCCTGCGGGGCCTCCTACGATCGGAACCTATTCTCAAGGGTCAGGCGCCCAACATGGTCGAGTTCCATTGGTACTCGGCGGAGGAAGGTGGGATGCTCGGCTCTCAATCCATCTTCTCCCAATATAAACAGGATAAACGCAATGTCAAGGCCATGCTTCAGCAGGACATGACGGGCTATACCCAGGGAGGTCTTGATGCGGGCCGCCAGGAGGCCGTGGGGATCATGGTCGACTACGTGGACCGAGATCTAACGCAATTCCTGAAGGATACAGTCACGGCAGTAAGTTTGAACCGTCCGCATTTGTCTGGGCTTGCATGTTGACCACTGGTCTAGTACTGCGATATCGGGTTCCTAGAAACCCGGTGCGGCTATGCTTGTTCAGACCACACCTCGGCGAGTAAATATGGGTATCCGGCAGCGATGGCGACCGAGTCCGAAATGGAAAACAGCAACAAGAGAATCCACACGACTGATGATAGGGTGAAATATTTGAGTTTTGACCATATGCTCCAACATGCAAAGTTGACACTTGGGTTCGCTTACGAGCTGGCATTTGCTCCGTTTTGAATGCTCGTCTGACGTTATGCATGTATGATGTTACATTTCATTCCGCGGCGTTTCGAGGTTCCAGATCATGACTAGGATTACACGGGAATCGGATATGAAATTCATATGTATAATGTCTATAGAACCTGTGTGCGGAGTAGTAGAGGGCTCTCAAATAGTAATGGACCTCGATTTGGATGACGTCGGTCGGGAATGCTGCCTGGTCCGTCAGGCAACCACTCCTGCCTCACCGAGCCACACGCGGCTAGACTCCAGCAATCTCTGCGGATGAGATCATCGATTCCACCTTCTCCTCGTCTACCTCCCTAGCCAGCGGCCTTGCATGTCTGTTAGCTGCTCTTCCGCCCCCGAGAGCATATGAACCGAGTATCGTGACCTGCTAAGCGGCCCAACCTCGATACCTATAGAGCAGTAGAATACAGAATCCGTCAGTCGCCGACTAGACCCCACCCTCGAAAGTTGGCTCTAATATTGGCTGCGACTTGTGCGATCGAGAGATCTACAAAAATCTCATGTGCTCAACTGCGTGTTCATTAGATTAGGCTTTGTGGGCTTTTGTTCGATCTGCTGGTCTAAAGTGCTACCAGGAAGAAGGCCGCCCCAAATTTGGCGACCGTTTTCAAGATTGGGCACAACTTCACTTTAAAATTGGAACCACCGCAATTGAACCCCTCAAGACCCTGAACCTGCTAGCCAGTAGTAACCTTGAGTTATCTGGAATTGAAATTGATCCATCATAGACAACATGGAATCAGTCAACCCATACAGCAAGGAACTCCACATTGCTTGCCTGGCAATCCAGAGGGCCACGCTCCTGACGAAAAAGGTCCTCGCATGCGTCGACAAAGGGAGCCTCGATAAGAGCGACTCCACGCCCGTGACGGTCGCCGACTTTGCCGCCCAAGCTCTGATAATCAGCGCGGTTCACCATGCCTTCCCCAAGGATGACATCGTCGGCGAGGAAGACTCGGCGGCTCTTCGTCAGGATGCAAGTTTACTTGACCGAGCTTGGGAGTTGGTCTCGTCCACCCACCTTGATGACGGAGCTAGCGAAGCTTCACTCTATACACCAGCATCAAAAGAGGAAATGCTCGGGTTGATCGACTTGGGGGCTCAGGGCACTTGCGGTCGGAAAGGTCGCTCCTGGGTCCTGGATCCGGTGGACGGCACGGCGACATTTATTCAAGGCCAGCAGTACGCGGTTTGTCTGGCGCTGGTGGAGGATGGACGTCAACGGGTCGGGGTCTTGGGCTGTCCGAACCTCAACTTGGCTTCGGGGCGTATGCATGAAGATGCAGTGGACCGGGATGGATACGGATCTCAGGTTTTTGCTGTCGCCGGCCAGGGTGCCTACATGCGCAAGATGGGAACGGGGGCGCTCCAACCCGCACGCAAACTCGACTCCAAACCTCAAATCACAGAATTCAAGGATTTGGACTTTGTGGATTGTGTGGCTTCCACGTCCTCGAATATTGACTACCATGCCCGCCTTGCATCGTACCTGGACGCGCCTTGGCCACACACGACCGACTTGTGGGCTGCGCAGCTTCGATATATCGCCATTGCCGTTGGAGGCTGTAACACCCTGATCAAGATCCCACGCAAAGCGTCATACCGGTCCAAGATCTGGGACCATGCCGGAGGGATGTTGATTGCAGAGGAGGTTGGATGTACGGTCAGTGATCTGGCAGGCAATCCGGTTGACTGCAGCCTGGGCAGGACCCTGGCGGGGTGTTACGGGATGATTGTAGCGCCTGAATCTATTCATGGACGTCTTGTGGAGGCCGTGAAACACAGTAATATTGTGTAGAATGGGGGATGGGGGATGGAGGGCCGTTCTTGATAGCCTCACTTCTTGCATGCCGACGAAGTACAGGACATACAGTACATACAGTACATAGCATGGCATCGATTCCATTATGAAAGTCTATGTCAATAATGAACGTACAGAGAGTCCAATAATAAGAATGCACAGAGGAGCCACCCCCGCATCGGCTGACCATCTGACCGGGCGGCCATTGGATCATGACGTATATCGTCTACCCAAGTAGAATTTCGAAGAATCCAGAGCTGCCATGTCATGCCAGATTTAAACTCTCGCCATGATCGACTAACTTTTCCCCACATCCACTTGCTGACAACCGAAGACTCGCTCTGTCCCCGTTACAAGTTCTGTCCGTAGCCCGTAGTCCTACTTGCTTTACTTCTCCCCCTCCGTCTCCCTTTCCCACTCCCTCTCGTCTCTTTCCTACCAGGTATCTTTGCTTTCGGTTCATCTGACTTCACCCCTCCCGGTATCTATTGAATCGCTTATCTCACTAAATATGGCATCTTGTAAGTGTCCCCCCCTGATCCTCGATACCGGCCCTGTGGGTTTCTATCCCACCCCAGATACTAACCACCTTTTCTCTCAGATAACCCTTTCGTTCGACGGGATTCACACGACCGGTATACCCTAGGCTCCTATCGCCTGTTGGTTCCCTTGTCATGGCTGCTGGTTGTAGTGGTCGGACTGTACTATACCGTCAACGCTCCTAATGATGTCAAGCACGGTCATTCCATTTTCAAGCAGGCAAACCGACACATCACGCCATTCAGTCAAAGCACTATTGTCACCGGGATCTTCTGGTAACGATGCGCTTCTTCTCCTCGCTCTCTGCCGTGCAGCCGGCTCCGCTAACACCAGCACACTCGCTATTAGGATTATACTTCTTCTCTCCCAACTCAGTTACGTCTATCATCTCTTCCATCAAGATGCTGCCATCGTGACCGCAACCGCGAATGTTGGCGCCCATTTCATTCTAAACAACCTCTTTATCTTCGCGTGGATCCTCCTGTGGACCCGCAATCACTTCTGGGGCTCCGAGATTATCTTGATAGCCCACTTTGTCAATCAGCATGTGGCCTACTGGCGGCATCGCGATCTACCGCGCCTTGTGCATCTGTCCGCCGTAGCGGGCCCTTTTGCCTGGACACTTATGGCCCTGTTTTGGAACGGAGCGGTTGCCGTGAATAGCAATTCTCTACCAGCTAGGATTACAGCGAATGTTTTCATCTGGGTGATCTTCGTGATCGGAACGGGTCATATCGTAGCTGCTCAGGATGACCTCTTGGGCTATTCTTTGAGCTTCTTGATGCTTGGTATGTGCTCTTCCCTTGTCCCTCGGCTCTTAAGCGCGGCGCTAATCAGCGCCCACAGCCCTAGCGTTGAAGCAAATAGCCGTCAAGACCATCGCTTTGCAATGGATCTTTGCCTTTGTGATCTTCGCCGTGTTCCTGGTCAACTCCCTTTATATTTCCAGCACTCGCAGCACTGGCCGCGATATCTTCTTCCGTAGGATTGGACAGGCGGAGCCCACTGATCGCGAGCGGGAGCCACTGCTCAACGAACCGACACCAGCCTCGTGATGGTCTCGCTAATCGGCCTTGTAGGTGGTCAAGAAGTGGTACCTGGTACCCAGGGTACCGATGGCAGGCTCTGGTGGATGGTGCTGTGCTTTCCTCATCCTTTTCAGATTCCTGCCCCTAACAAGCTCAACTGAGGCTAGTATGATTCTTGGCGTGGTATGTCTATCTTACTCTTGTGATATTAACTGGAAATGCGGTCCTTCGTTCAGATTGAGGACCTTTTTTTTTTTTTTTTTTTACTCTTTTTTTCATCTTCTTTCTTCGTCTGATTCGGTTTGTTCGTACACGACTGATTTTACCGCTCCTTTTCTGATTCCTTGATGGTTTCGTTCTGGTTCGAGGCGACTAATTATTGTCTACAATCCATCTTCATGTAATAATTTGACATTCCGTGTTCTGACGTCGATAATCCAACCCGAGTGTTTACCAGGCAATACTTCCAGACTGGCTCCACCGTAGATGCAAGGCCCCGCCGACTTCCGCAAGGCCAACACCAAAACAGCGCGTTGCCCCGGCGACGGACGGGCTCGCCTCCGCGCTGCCCCAATCCGCCCGGCTGATGAGCTGCTTCGAGGGAGTTGATTATTTCCCCTTGAAGAAATCGCAGGTGCGTTTTCTATTTATTTAGTGGGACTCTCTTGGAACGTGGTGGTTGGTAGTTGGCGTCTACCCCGAACCGAACGATCGCTTGTCTTCTCCCTTGTTTACAACGATCCCTCTCTTCTACATCCCGACATTGCTGCGATTGATTTCATTTCTTTTCCCGGTCATTCTTGTTGGATACCACACGATTGGTTTGTTTATCGGGTTTTCATCTCCTTCGAGAGTCTCTCAAAGTAAGTGCCGGACCTCAGCATTCTGGAATTCCCCCCTTGTGGAGCCGCTCAACTGATGCCTTGAGGGTTTTGTGTAGAATCCAACGGACGAGAGCAATCGCTCTGCCTCCGGGCTGAGATTGTCCCAGGACTCTTGTGAGGGAGCAGAATAAACGACAGACTCAACTGCAGACATGAATCCCAATCCGCCACGCATATATCCCCCGGCACCCAACTACGAAGATGAGCCGCCTGCTTATGGGTATGGAGAAACAACGTCGTTCCTTTCGGACCACGAGTCGCCTCTTCGTCCAGCTGGAACAACAATGCGCTTGCTCCCGACGAGTAGTGATGTAGACAGCACGCTGCACGGTGGTGGAAATATGTACCAGCAGGGCCAGGCTTATGATGATGATGTTCGGTAAGTTTTCATAGAAACCGGTTTCTGTCATATCTCTGGCTCTGCATACCTAGGATTCCAGTGGTGAATCACTGAATCCTTTGCAATGCTTCCCCCACCCCCTTGTTTGTTTGTTTGAATGCATAGTGTCGGGTTCCAAACAGTTCCGCTGAGGAATCGTCTGCGCATGTTTCTTGCGTCTGTGTTTCCTTTCTTGCTTACCCACGCTGCGCACGTTGGAGTTACGAACTCATAACGTGTGGGGATCATTGTCTATTCACGATGCCCTGCCACCGAAGACTTCGAGCTAATAATGCACGCGTCCCTCGCAACAGACCATATGCAGCACAATACGCCGACCAATACCATGAGTACGACCCACCCGAGTCTCCGACACGACCGGTGTCGAGTTTGCGAAATGCCCCAAACATCCCTCCTCCTGCCGGATCAATGGTAGATATTTCTCACTACTCTTCTCGCCCGAGTTCCCCAACGAGACCTTGGTCCCCTACCCGCAATTCGGACTGGGCTCGACACGCTAGACCGCCGTCTGTCACCGGCTCACACTACGAACGCGCAGATCTCAATGGCAGTCCTCGACCAGGCACCCCGAGTTCAAGATATGGAGGCAGCCCTCGACGACCATTGCCGCCGGCGCCACTGTTCTCCGGTCCCGGGTCGGTGTCCGGTGGCCAGGACGCTAGCATCGATATTGGTGATGGGGTTGACTCCGACGATGTTTTCGGCGGTGGAGGCAGAATGGTAGAGCCGCATCATAACCACACTGCCAGCGTTCGATCATTCATGAGCGAGTCCACCGTGATCACGGACGAGAAGGACGCGATGACCAAGGTTGACTTGGATGACGATGACGAAGCGAGTGAAATGGTCGACCCTAACCTACACTACGGGCCTGCCCCCGAGAAGCAAAGCCGTCGCGGTGTGCGAGACGCCCAGATGGCGAAGAAGGAAGTCCAGCTCGTCAATGGCGAACTGATCTTGGAGTGTAAGATTCCGACCATCTTACACAGCTTTTTGCCTCGACGAGACGACCGAGAGTTCACGCATATGCGGTACACTGCAGTGACCTGCGACCCGGACGATTTCACCCAGAAGGGCTACAAATTGCGTCAGGAGATTGGTACTACCATGCGTGAAACGGAGTTGCTTATTTGCGTCACTATGTACAACGAAGACGAGATCTGTTTCACTCGAACCATGCATGGTATTATGCGCAATATCAGCCACCTCTGCTCCCGCTCCAAGTCACGAACCTGGGGCAAAGATGGGTGGAAGAAGATCGTGGTCTGCGTGATTGCTGATGGCCGGAAAAAGGTGCATCCCAGAACTCTGAACGCTCTGGCTGCATTGGGTGTCTACCAAGAGGGTATTGCCAAGAACATCGTGAACCAGAAGCAGGTGAATGCCCATGTGTACGAATACACCACCCAGGTATCTCTGGATGCCGACTTGAAGTTCAAGGGAGCAGAAAAGGGCATCGTGCCGTGTCAGGTTATCTTCTGTTTGAAAGAACACAACAAGAAGAAGCTAAACTCTCACCGGTGGTTTTTCAATGCCTTTGGCCGAGCCCTTCAGCCGAATATCTGCGTTCTCCTTGATGTTGGTACGAAGCCTGATCCAACCGCGTTGTACCACCTGTGGAAGGCTTTTGACCAAGATTCCAACGTTGCTGGGGCGGCCGGCGAGATCAAGGCAGGAAAGGGTAAAGGCATGCTCGGCCTATTGAACCCCCTTGTTGCTAGCCAGAATTTTGAGTACAAAATGTCCAACATTTTGGATAAGCCCCTGGAGTCAGTCTTCGGCTATATCACCGTGCTCCCTGGAGCCCTCAGTGCGTACCGTTTCTTCGCGCTGCAGAACGATGCAGAAGGCAACGGCCCACTGAACCAATACTTCAAGGGTGAAACATTGCATGGCCAAGATGCGGATGTCTTCACGGCAAACATGTACCTAGCAGAAGATCGAATTCTCTGCTGGGAACTGGTGGCCAAGCGCGACGAGAGGTGGGTCTTGCGATTTGTCAAGAGTGCTGTCGGCGAGACCGACGTGCCAGGTAAGCTATTCCGGTCGATATGTGGAAAAAATTACTGACTGTTTTCATTAGACACTATTCCCGAGTTTATTTCCCAGCGAAGACGTTGGCTGAATGGTGCTTTCTTTGCTGCCGTCTATTCCATTGTCAACGGAAAGCAGTTGTGGAAGACCGATCACTCTCTGCCCCGCAAAATCCTGCTCCAGATCGAGTCCGTTTATCAGTTTCTCCAGCTGCTGTTTACCTATTTTGGATTGGTATGTTGGCCTGTTGTGGAGATCCGAAAGAATATCGCAGAAGCTAATTGTGCCCTGACTAGGCGAACTTCTACCTGGCTTTCTACTTCATCGCCGGATCGCTTTCGGATGAGAAGATTGATCCATTTGGTCACAACATGGGAAAGTACATTTTCATAGTGCTTCGATATGCTTGTGTTGTTGTGTTGTGTCTACAATTTATCATCTCAATGGGTAATCGACCACAGGGGTAAGTTTCTATCGACTGCATTCGACAGCGCGGTACTAACCAATTAACCACAGAGCCAAAAAATTGTATCTCTCCGGAATCATTATATTCTGCGTAATCATGATCTATACTACATTCTGTGCACTGTATTTGATCGTGTTGGAACTTATGTCAAAATTCGGAGCAGATGTGGATCTGGAAGTGAGCGATGGTCTAATGGTGAACATTGTGATTTCAATGCTTTCGACCGTTGGTCTCTACTTCTTCAGTTCCTTCTTATATCTCGACCCGTGGCACATGTTTACCTCGTCGGCCCAGTACTTCGCTCTTATGCCCAGCTACGTGTGCACCTTGCAGATTTATGCCTTCTGCAATACCCATGACGTAACCTGGGGCACGAAAGGTGACAACGTCGTCAACACAGATCTAGGAGCCGCGCGAATCATCAACGGCTCTATCGTCGAGGTCGAAATGCCTTCAGAGCAACTTGACATCGACAGCGGGTACGACGCGGCACTCCGAAACCTCCGTGATCGACTCGAAGTCCCTGAGCCTCCGACCCCTGAAAGCCAGCTGCAGGAAGACTACTATCGCGCCGTGCGTACGTACATGGTGTCCATCTGGATGATCGCCAACTTGATCTTGGCGATGGCCGTGTCGGAGGTCTACGGCGTCGATTCTGGCGGCACCAATGTCTACCTGGCCATTATCTTATGGTCCGTCGCGGTGTTGGCCCTGGTCCGTGTGATTGGCTCTACGACGTATGCTATCCTTCTCGTACTGCAGAAGATCGTCGAGGGCAAGACCAAATTCGAAGCGGGGAATATTGCCCAGGCTCATGCCAGCGCCAGTGCCAGCTCTAGTGCTCTTGGCAGTAATACCAACTATGGCGGGGGGGGGAATATGCGCGATAAGTTGACTGAAGCAAGATGGGCCATGAAACGAGGAATGGGTAAAGCTATGTTCTGGAAAAAATGATTTTGGGTTCCCTCTCACCATATGATTCCCCTTATTTTTTTTTTTTTTTTTTTTTAAATTCTCTCTCTTTTGTTTTCATTTTGTTTTCTCATGATATGACCATGAGAATAGGGCGTTCGTGTTCTTGTTGGGAAATACCGCAATGATCTGGGATACGGAATGCCGTATGCTTGTATGTACTTGAATGACTGGATGGATATAATGATAGGATATGGATATGTAAATGTACTCATTGCCAATGACCTAAAATATTATCTGCGACGCTACCATTCCAACAAGAAAGACCTCAGAGCTTTGGCATCTCAATCTCCCGAGCGAGAATAAGCCTTGAAATCAACCCTGCAGCAGCCAACGTCTCTTCATCCTTGAAATGCTTCCCCGTCAATTGTAGGCCCACCGGCGCGCCCTCGTATCTTTCTGGGCTGTATTTCCGCCACTCCCGAGCGTCGAGTGCGTCCCTTGGCGAGTAGCTAGTATCAACCTTATCTAGCATCGGGTCGACCTTCAAACCAGTTGGAAACACAGCGGCAGGCTGGTCCAAGATATTCCAAATTGCCGTGTAATTCCAGTACTCGGACTCGCCCAGAACGGACGCAGTGCCGACATACGCCGGGCTTAGGATGAAATCCACCCCACGGGACTTCATGAGAGCGTGGTATTCGTCCCGATATTGATCTCGCTCGGTATTCAGGGCCCAGTTCTCGCCAATTGTGAGGGGCTTGTCTTTGCTGTAGTGGAATGCCCATTCAGTCAGGGGCAGGATCGGCTCGCCGGATTGAGCGAGGAGAGCGCGCTGGCTGCCTGCTGCGTCGGGGAAATAGAGCGATGACTTTTTTTTTGATTCGAAGGTGTGCGCGGTTAGCTTCATTTGTCTTTGACCACTTCACTCGTCCTTGACCAGGAAATACCACGAGCTTGGTCGACTGGAGAGACAGCAGGCTTACCACGATCTTCCAACCATGAGCATGTTTATAGGGTTCCCAATCAATAACCTTGACTCCTGCTGCTTGAAGCTTCTCTTTGGCATGCCCGAGGGCCCGTGTTACCGGTGGATGAGGCCGCACGCATCTAATACAGTCAGCTTCCTAGGGTATCACGATGCTGAGCCGTGTGGAGCTAATACGCACCCGTCATCCCACATGATTGCGATTGTCATATTCTTTGTTGGTGCCACTCGTTTCCATGGTACTGGAGCCAGAGATGTCTCAATGTCCCATAACTCCTGGTCAATCACCGCCCGCTGAAAGAGGTCCAGATCCTCGATGCTCTGACTGGCCAGAGGACCAATGACTCCGAGAATGGACTCCTGACCGGGCTCTGGGACTAAAACTCCAGTAGAGGGGATCCGTCGCGTCGTTGGTCGGAACCCGTAGGCTCCGCAAAACGCAGCAGGGCCTCGGATCGAACCCCCGATGTCTGACCCGATACCAAGGGGCGCGCATTTGAAGCCCATCGAAGCTCCCTCGCCGCCGGAAGAACCGCCGGGGCTCAGCGTGCGGTTGTACGGGTTTTTCGTGGTGCCTGTGATGTTATTGCTGCAGCAGAGGTGCTATGGGATGTTAGACTAGGGAGTTAATTGATTATACGGCTACTTACCATAAGAGACTGGGGCTGGTTCGTCCGGACGTGGAACACAGCACCTGCTTTCTCCAGACTTTGTAAAAGTAACGCATCGTCCGTTGCTATGTTGTCCACCCTGGGCACGTTCGCATATGTCAGCTCCGTGTATTTACAATTTGGTGTCATGAGAAAGGACAGACCATGCCACATAGCCGCCATTGCAGGTGCGGCCTTTGAAACCAATGTGCTCTTTAACGCTGATTGGTATGCCGTGCTAGTTCGGATTTCATTCAGTTCTGACTGAGCTTCGGTGTTAGTGAAGCGATTATTTAACATACCAACGGCCCTATGATCTTTCCCGTGCGTTTCCTGTATTCATCCAGCTCTTTGGCGCGTGAAATGGCTTTGTCTGCCAGAAACTCGGTGGCGAAGTTGAGCTGGGGGAGTTGTTGTTGTTAGTCTAATAGGTTTAAGTAGCATCTGATCTACTAACCAGTTGATGTCCCACAACGGCCCGTTTCAGAAAGGCGACTACCACTTCCTCTGCACTGAGGACTCCAGCTTCCATATCTGCTACCAGGGCCGTCGCGGTTTTTTCGGTGATATCAAGCTCCCTGCTACTGAGAAGTCCACTCTTTCGGGGAAAGTCCTCGACATTTTTCTGGGTTGCGGGTGGTAACTTGTCGTCAGGGAGTAGCCATTGGGCAGGGATGGATTGACGGAGGATATCTTGAGCTTTCCGAGCTTGCAATTCCCACGGCTGAGTAGACATGCTGATGTTCGTTTTGTCCAACGAAAAGCAAGCCGAATGGTTGGAAAGTCGGGATGGGAGGAAGATGCAGAGACAAGACAGAAAGAGGGAACGGACAGAGCTTATATACCCAACGGTAGAACTAGCTCCGACCGAGAGTGAATACCATGCACCAGTAGTCTAGCTGCATCTCGGAATCGGAAGTAGAAACCCAATCAACAGGACCAAAATAGCAGACCCCGCAAAGAACGTCCGGCCAAATGGACGTCAGGTGGGCTCTTTTCGGCGTTGGAGGCCGATCAGCGCATTCCCTCACGGAGAAAACGCCTCGTACAGCCGTACTAATGGGAAAAGGCAGTTGCGGATTGTGCTTTCTGGAGAGAAAACGGAAGCATCTCAGACTTCTCCCTGGGGTATTGAAGGTTCAAGTGTTTATTGAACATTGTCTGCAGGGAACTGAATAGTAGACTTAGTAGTAAATACTAAATAGTACGGACGGCCTCAGGCGCAGGTGGGATTCGGCAACAGGGTGCCTGCACGGCAAGGCAGCCGCGGAATCCATTCCGTCTTCTTCCTTCTTCCTTCTTTCTTTCTCTCTTCTTCTCTTCCGTTTTCTCTTTTATCCACAGCAGGTCAATGTCACACACAAATCCCCACACACGACCTGGCATTTCTCAGACACCTGCGTCTCTATTGCCACCGTTTCCATTTTCTCCGCTTCCTGCCCAACCATCATGGATTCTCTCGGTGGTGCAATTTCGGGCTGCAGAGTCGTCGAGTGAATCCCATACGCGTGAAAGCATTCGTTGATGATCTTGGTTAGTTTCAGGAAATGAGACACGGAAGGGTCGGATACGACGACATGAACGGACGCGAGAGTCTTCTGCTGGTTGAGGCGCCAGATATGCAGTTCATGGATGGATCGTACTCCGGGAATCTAGGGTCAAAAATCAGTGGGTCGCAAATGTCGAGGTCCTCCGAGGAGCTTCTAGGCCTTACGTTCTCTAAATCGTGCTTGACATCCGCGGGGTCAACCTCATTTGGTGCACTCTCCAACAAGATAAGCCCTGATCGGCGCACTAATCCACGGGCGTATCAGTCCGGAGCATCGGAATGAAGGGCGGGCCACACATACCTAACGGGAGAGAGGATAAGATGATCATAATGGCGATGCCCATGCTGGTTCCTGGGTCGGCATAATATCGTCCTTCGTAATGCGTCAGCCAAATGACCAAGGCGGCGGCCATCACACCGATATTGTTGATAGCATCCCCAATAACATGGATCAACACCCCCATCATTCCCAGGTCGTGTCCATGGGCCGCTGGTCGACTGGTCCGTGTTTGGTGCTTGTGCCTATGATGCTGGAGCCTCGCAAAGGAATATTAGAGAAATGTTACGCGAAGCCATTATATCTCACGATGTCTTATCTCACCGCACAAAAGCTCGAATCATAGCGGTTATTGTCCACCACGCCTGCCATTGGCACCTCAGACGCTTGCGAGTCCCCATGGTGATGGTCATGATCGTGATGATGGTGTTCTGCCATTTCAATTACTACAATTTCTCCATTTTGCATTTGTCATATTCAATACCGTGAAGAAAAATGGCACTGACAAGATTCAGGCCGAGACCGATGGAACCCATAATGAGCATGAGTTTTGGATCCTCCACATCTAAGAATGTTTCAGCAGCGGAGAGGACGGACACTGTCAGATTACCAACGTTGTAGAGCGATAAAACGTTCGATGGATTGAAGGAAGACGCTGATGCCAAGAGCGAAAAGAAGCACGCCGTTGAAGAAGGCCCCCAGTAGCTGAGCCCGTTGCCATCCAAAGGACAGGGATCTAGGCGACTCATTCTTCTCGGAGATCTGAGTGGTTTCATTAGTTAGTGACCGAGGTGGTCGGTTTGACGCGTTGACGAAATAAGAAAGGTTACTCACCTTGAGAGCCACCAGCGCCACAATGAAACCGACCAAGTCATTGAGCTTAAATTGTCAGGGGCACCTCTCTTGGGGAGGGCAAAGGTTACACGTACATAATGAAACGCGTCGGCAACAAGAGCTATCGAATGTGTATAAAAACCAACTATAGTAAAGTTCAGTGCCTCGTCGATTGGGATTGAGGAGAGCCAGAAGGATCAAATCCAGCATACCTGAGATTTCAGCAACAAAGAAAACCGACGCAATGCTGATAACAGCAATCAAGCGTTGGGAACGTGAAATTTTGGGTTCCATTTTTCACAGCATGCGGCGTGACAGAAGATAGAGGGGAATTGGAGTCAAGCGCTTGACTTGTGATTCCAACAGTTCCTTGCTTAGACCTTTTTGCTTTCCTTTTCCTTTTTCTTTTCCCACAAGAAAATCTAAGTCATTTCATTCTCGCCCAGCCCCTTTTAGATTTGTTTGTTGAGGCCAAAGCGGTCGGGCGTGGTGGAACTTGACTGGAATGTGAGAGCAATCTTGAATCAGACCCGAAGCAAGGGTCCGACAGGCAATAGCCATTTTGCGAGGAAACGCCGAGGCCCCAATCGATAGAGGACTACCGGATTATATTGGATGCAGCGTTGGGGTGGGAAAGCCTTATCCGCCAGCATTGCAGTGAAGGTGCTACAGAATAACAATATGGAAGCACGACAGCCAAAGAGAGCCATGGTGAGTTACGCATCACATGCGGCATTTAACCGCCCTGTGGACTGGAATATCACTCATAATATATTCATACACTTCTTCGGTAGGTTCATGCTCTATGTACATACATGTGCAGTAAGTATGGATGTTGTCACCAAATCAAGCAGCCACCTCATCAATTAGCCCGTTCAGTTCTCTTTGCCAGTTCCTATGCCGAGATATCTGCCAGATGAATCGATCGACAAAGCCTTGACAGTCATGGCCGATGGTGGATGATGCCTTCAACAGATCGACGGGGTTTCCATGTCCTGTCACCACGCCATAGCTTTCCACAATCTGGCCCGCCGAGGAAGCGTGCTCGATCGAATCCAAATTGATCTGTCGCTGGATAAACCCGACTGCCTCGTTGATGCCGGCAATGGGCTTCAGATGAGCAAAAGGACTCGGTAACCCAGTATTTGGCGATGCCGTTCTTAGCCAGCGCTCCAACGTGCTTACCACTAGGGATGAAGACCGCATCGAAGAGAGTCGACCGCATGCCTGGGAAGTGATGATCGGGTATGACCTTCTCGCCTGATTCAGCCGTAACCCCCTGGCGCTGTGAGCCAATGGTGAAGACAAATGCATTGAGCTTTTGAAGGGTATCTTTCATCTGCGTGTACGCAACGTGGTCGAAGCCGTCCGTGATGAGGATTGCAACACGTCGCGTAGCAATTTGGGGGCCATTGGAGATATAGTCAAATTGACTCAATCCCTTTGAAGTTTGGCCGTTGTTTGCCTTTGCCTTTGTGGCCTTGGTCGGAGTGTCACCACCCACGTTGGCTACTGTCTGCGCAAGATTGAGATCGATCACGGCAAGACGCTCTGACAAGCGCTTATAGACGATTTCTTCGTCACAGTGGTCGAGTTCAAACGAGAAGGCCTTGGCGACATCTCAATTGGAGAAAGAGAATTGAAGAACAGCTGGGCCTGGTTGTAATGCTCCTTGAACTTGTCCGGAAGCTGGCGTGCCTTGCCACCTTCTTGCCTCTCAGGGAAAGTGGCGAAACCACCCTGAGAGGGCGAAGCTGGGGGGTTGGTTTCATATCTGTTTGGCCAATAATTAACCTTGCCTTTGGTGATTCGGTGCTTCATCGCTCCATCCCGGTTGACCAGGCTCATGTAAGAGCACACTGGCCGGTTGATCGGCAGTTCTTGCCAGTTGGGGCCGAGGCGCGAGATTTGGGTGTCAAAGTAGGAGAAATTCCGGCCGACGAGGAGAGGATCGTTCGAAAAGTCAATTCCAGGAACAATGTGGCTGGTACAGAAAGCAACCTGCTCTGTCTGCGGGAAGTATTCGTCCACGTTTCGGTTCAATTCCAACTCTCCAACGTATTGGATAGGCACAAGCTCCTCCGGCCAAATCTTCGTGGCATCTTCGATGTCGAATTCGAAGTCATCCTTTCTTTCTTGGGGAATCACCTGAATACCGAACTTCCACTTGGGATATTGACCGGCATCAATCGCATCCATGAGGTCTTTCCTATGGAAATCAGGGTCCTGCCCGGCGATCTTGAGCGCCTCATCCCAAACTAAGGAGTGAACTCCCAACTCAGGTGTCCAATGGAACTTGACGAAATGGCGCTTGCCTTCGGCATTTACGAGCGAATATGTATTCACGCCAAATCCTTGCATCATCCGGAGAGAGCGTGGGATAGCGCGGTCAGACATAATCTATATAGCGTGGGTTAGAAAGGACCTATGAGAGAGAAAGCAAGTACGGAGTACAACTTCAAAGCCACTAGCTTTCGGTCCACTTGACCCTGCCCGAACACCCTGACCGGTTTATCTGGGTCTGTCGATCAAGCTTTGGATCATGACCCACGTTTTGTCAGGTTGCTTTAGGTCCTCCATGGAGAACACCCATCGAGAAGGCCGACCCTGTCCGAGGGCCAATCATGTGGACGAAGATAGGGAATTGGTAAGCACACACTGGTCTCGACCTTGAGGCCCTAGTAGGGGCTTGCTTGGAAATACGTACCGCCTTTGTCGAGGTACCTCGAAGCGCATGCAGAAATGACGTTGTGTTGAAACCCGGAGATGACGTCATTCAGGTTGAACGTTTTTGATTTTGATTATTCAACTGATACACAGCTTGATTCTACTAAACTGCTAAGGTAATTAATTGGATCAAATGCTCTCTGGCTCCGAAAATTTGCATGATCGGAATAATCGGCTTTGGCAGCCCCATGTCGTACAACGCCAGCGCCTTCTATAGTATAGTATTCTTGGCCGCTCGCCCATCTAATAATGGGAAAACGAGCATTTTACTTAGTTGCTGGTCCAGATATATATGTTTCGCTTGTATTCGTCCTCCCCTGCACAGAAGTAGGACATTGGGGTAAAGCTCTAAACAGTTTCCCAACTAGGAGAGGCGATGTACTGCTGACATTTCGGTATAGCTACCCAGGCAAATATATTCCCACGGAAGAAAACAGAAGGTACTGGAGAGTAGATCAACACACCGACAGATTGCACACTCTCCTGCCCTAGTCCTCTTGTGTTGAATGGTTTTCATACGGCAAGACCAAAGATGAACGCTGTATCCATCCGTCCATCCTCATAGATGGATAAAAGTCAATGACTCTGGACATGAAGAAATGATAAAGAGGAAGAGGAAAAGAAGTTGATATGGTGCAAGTGTTGTGAGTGTTGTGTCTGACCGAATCCCATCCATACTTGCCTGAGGTACATACTTGTCTACATTGCAAGGCCTCATCATCAAGGCACTTGAGCGTTGCTCTGAATGTTTTGCTTATTGCGTTCTCTGGATCTTTTTTCGAAACATCGTTCTTTGTCTCTATATGGGATTAGGCAACAATAGTCTGTATTTCTTAAATATGGAGGCCTACTGAAATTTGTATAGTCCACGAACAGAACAACTACAACTACAATAATAATAAACTTTAATGATAAATACTGAAGATCAAAGGCAGGTAACTCCATTCCTTGATGCCATAATGCATTTGTAGCATTGACAACTTTGGCCAGACCCAAACTCGGGCCTAATATAATTGGTCTTTGTTTAGATGTGAAGATAGTGTTGTTCTTTGGGAATGTGAAAGTCGATTGCAGTTTGAGGAACACCAAAGAGAAAAAAAAAAAAGAAAAGAAAAGAAAGGGTTCATGACCCAAAGCGAGGATACTCGACGTCGATGCCGCAGTGAATGAACGGCCGCGTCTAGGAATTCAATGAGAAAGAATCCGATGGGAACGAAGCCAGACAATGCCACCGTGATGAAACACCCTTGTCCCATCACCGCCCGGGTTCCTCCTTCGCATTCACTGTGAAAGAAATCCAAGGTGCGAGGCCGCTAGCACGGGACAAAGCTATTTTGTATCTTATTTGCCTCTCGTTTCCTCGTTTCCCCCCTCTCTTGTTCTTTTCTTCCTCACTTCTCCTCCCGCATGCACGACTCGGTTAACGACCGTGAATGACTGTGAACGATGGACGCCCAATCCCAAACGCCCTCTCACGACCCTCCCCCCCTGGAGAAACCCCCTGGTGCTCCCACCCCCTTGTCGAATAGCGTACCAATTGAGATTGAGGTCCATGGGTTGAAGGCAAAGGTGTTCTTGAATCGCCCCCAGGAGGACATCGTCCCAGCACGATATCTTGAAAAGGCAGATCGATCTTGTGCGTTCACTCTCCTTTCTCACCCTTTGGTCCTCTTTGTATGATCCCAAGATACATGGAACGTTTGTTAACTGATCTAAAGCCGTTGTTCAACATACCGCCTGGGTTTTTCGGTGCGTGGACGATGCCCGCCAGATAAAGAGCCGGTGGTCCAAAGTCGACGTCCGTTTCCGTGGAGTGTTTAGAATGCTCAAGAGTGTGCCCCAGTTTGAGCATGGACTGTACCAGGACGGCAATCACAATGTCAAAGATTACGGCAGTGGATTGGTCTTTAAGAATGCGGCTAGGGCACAAGGCCAGGTAGTCTATGCTCTTCTTGACGAGATCTTGAACTTGTTGGATATCAACAGAGAGATGGACAGTAATGTCTCACATTTCTTTCTCCGGTTAGCTTCATAATAATGTGTTGAATGAATGGATCATGTTAACAACAGCTAGCGCGAGACTGTGGAGCTGCAATATGGAATACTGGACCGGTTATCGTCAGAGACATCAAGATGCTCCGCTCGCTGCCGGGTTACTGTGCGTCGACTCAAATCCACCTGTTTTTTCCAACAAGCCGATCATTCCTATTTCAACGGTAAGTTTCCCTCCAGCACCAAACTATCTGTTCCTGCTTGTTAGGTCAATTGAATGACATTTCCTGGACATGTAGACCACCAAAACGAAGCAGTCTCTCGAGTCTGCTCTGGAAGGAAAGTTCAAACTTCTTTTGTCAAACTTTCTCCTGCATATCTACCGACTTTATCCACCTGGGGACCGGATCCCTGATCAAGAGGTGTTCCTGATCGGTCTGCACGGGTCTCGGCTGCACGTCTTGCGCGCCATTTTTCCAGGCTACAAAACCTCCAAGATCTGGAGCGGTAGACATAATCCACCACCGACCAAGATGGAATCGTCAAGGCTGTTCAGTCAGAATCCAAACGACCGGTTTTACTCTGCGCAAAACATCGAACGACTTGTCCGAGAGGCCGAATGGCATAAGATGTCGAACGCGGGTGGAGAGCGGAATATCCGCCTGTTTCGAATTCTAGGAAGTAAAGAGTACGATTTATGGATCAAGTCCGAGTTTCGCGAGGCTGTCAGGTTGATTGTGGGCTTGACGATGTACCTGATGAGTGGACATGCTCGCTGTGGTGTTCTGCAGCATGCATTCCAGCGTTCTTCATATGATGAGGACGATGAACCTGATCTAGAAGACGAGAAGGGTGAGGGCAAAACTGCAAACGAAGAGAAGGATGTCTCCAGAAAGGAGAAAAGGTTGAATGAATCAGAGGGGAAGAAGCTGGAGGAAGATCAAGAACAGAACATGACTCAAGAGACGATGCGATCTCCCTCATGGAACTGGGCCGTCTAGGAGAAAAGAACGACGATGGATTCTCAAAGAAGGGTGGTTAAGATGTGAGTCTTAATACTTCCAATTTTGCCCATGGTGTTCACTTCTAGTGTTCTCCTCGTGTGTCTAGTGTACAATAAGGAATGTGAAGTCACTCATTTCCATAAAAAGATTTATGGGAGACAGTTGCGAGGACAGTTCATCGAAAGAGTGCTATTTTCCAGGTGTAACTAGTGAACGGACTGAATACGAGCAAATGACTTTATTCCCAGCTATTTGAGTAGAGAAGATTCGTTGCTATGAGAAATAGATTTTGCCTAAACCGAAGCCTATAATCCTTAGTAACTAGCCAGTCTTGTCCATATCCCTCCGACGTCTCTCAGACTCAAATTCAGTAAAGGCGTCAATGCCTAATCCGTCTTCGCCACCGGTACGAAAATACTCGATAACAACACCAATAGCGTAGCATGTTGCTGCGGTAGCGGCACCACTGATGAACATCCTGCGAGCTGAACTGCCGATTGTGGATTTATTCGTGGAGTCAGTTTTGCTCCTCCGCAAGGACCCTTCCTCCAATCTAGCTGGTCTAGTCAGGTCCGCTGGACCACCATCGTGGATGTCACGCGTCGGATGTTGGTCAGAGGCTGTTTTTGGATCTTTTATCGATTCTTCGTCAAGCAGAGGCTCGTTTCTCAGCTGCGCCTTTATCTCCTGTGCCTCATTTGACAGTTGCACAAGAGGTGGTCCAGTAGACTCGTGTCCTTTGAATGGTTTCCTGAACACCAGTATATCTCCACCACCGGATGATATTTCATAGCCATCAGCGTGCATTTTCTCGAAGTATGGCAAGAACTTCGCCGGATTGTCTAAACGAGAAAGGATTTCGCTAGGATGATCTGATTCATTAATTCGATGCAAAGAGGTGCCTGCCTCCGCATGTGTTATCTGTAGTGTAGATGGATCGTAAGCAAGAACACGATATGTCTCTGCGAATTGGGAATTGCTTGGTGGGTGTTGTCGGGTGTTGTTAACTTTCTCCTGGTGTTGGCTTTCTGCTGTATCATTTGGGGTTTCTTGAGACAAAATGCTTCTTTTAGAGGGAGCTGCGCCCAGACATTGTTCCTGCTCATGGGTTTCAGTTCGTTTGTGGGCAGCTTGAATATCGACATTGCTAGTCTGATCGGCCAATAAATCCGATGCCCTATCCGATTCCTGACCCTGCATCTTGGAATCTCTGTTGAATTTCCCCAAATCATAGTGAGAGCGTATGTCGCTAGCTTGTAAAAGGTCCAGGTCCTCTGCCTTTTCCTTCGCATCCCTGCTGTTAACCTCCAAATGTCGTATGTGATTATATGCGGAACCATCCGGCGGCAACTCATCTTGGAAACCGGCATTTGAGGAACCAGTGATTTCGACTTTTTTGGCATAACCCGTGTCGGAGGATAGTTCAGAAGATGATCCGTAACAGTCAATCTCTTTTTCGGGCACCTCGACGGCGTCTACAAGCCTGTTGTCTGGCTGAGGAGGCCCAGAAAGTTCGATTGTCGATTTACAGGAAGACCCAGGACTTTCTTCAGACCCACTTCGACTCTCAAGTTTCTTTCCGGGTTTTGGGTCTATTGGGGAGCTATCAGAGCTAGTGGAGGTGATATTCCCTTTCGGGGCGACCCTGCTATTAATGCCAGGCCGATTCACAAAAGACAGAAAGCCGGTGCGCGTCCTATGTCTTTCGGGGTCATTAGTAGCCTTATTGGTTGAGCCCTCCTCATCAATGGGTCCTTTCTTCGTAATGGTATCATTGAACATAGGTTTCTTGAGTACCATGCGCCCACTAATAGGGTCAAATTCATAACGACTGATATTTGATTTTGGTGGAGATTCTGCATTGATCCCATCTCTCGGTTCCCTTGACGACGAACTGTTGCTCTCCGGATGGTTTGCGGAATCATTGTTGGGAGGCTTTGGGCGTGCTTTCGTGTCCTTTGACCCGGTGTTCGAATGGGTGTTCTCGTGTTTATCAAGGCCAAATAACGAACGATACAGGGATGCACAAGTGTCTTCGAACCTATTTAGGGCACTGAAAGGTTCTAGCCTTCTTCCAAACAGTGCACCATAAGGATCGATCTCGATTTCCTTCTTGATCTGTGCTATCCTCTTCTGTATTCGTGCCCCCTCATCGGCCCAAAAATGTGTTTGGGCGTATTTCCCTCGCTTATGTTCCGGAATATTTGGCTTGAATCGTTCCCAACATTTTCCCCAGTCCCAGCATCGATGATGAGGGCTGTAGACCTGTGCCGGCCACCGGTAAGGAGGCCTCCTCCACATCCTAATCAATTCAAAGCGTCGATAGATCTTCATCCGTCTCGGTCCACGATAATTGTAGTTCTCTTGCATCGGGCTGGCACCTCTCCATAGCCTGCGGTTTTGAGTGGGTGTCTTCAGGTGTCTAGAGGTAGGATATAGACCCTTCCGGTCGCTCCTCGATAAAACTGCGGGAAATATTGGGGATTTAGCGGTCGTGACCATCGTGAAATAGCTCACAGGTGATAGGGTGAGTCGGTCGTAATGCTGGATTAGTTCAACGATGAAGGGGGAGCAACAAGTCGTTGACCGGTTTCGGGCGGTCTAGGGTCAGGTCACATCACCGACCCGAGGGACAGTGTAAGCACAATCGCAGTTACGAAGGAAAGATGTTGGTTGGTAGACAATAGTAGACCGGACTACCCGTGTGTCAGCTCATGGAGGGATGCAGAGGGAGAGATGAAGGAGATGGAGATAGCTGGAGCTCCTACTGACCCTTTGCGGGGTCATCTGAGGGTGGGCCGGGGAGCTCTCCCGCCGCTAGCCCGAAGGGGTTAGTCGACCAGGTCTTAGCATTGCTGCCTCAGGCTCCTTATGGAGACGATCTGAGTCTACACTCCGCATAGCAAGCTTGACTGATGATGTTCGCACAGGTAACAGAAGCTGACTCTATGTAAGCATCCGTAGGAAGAATGTAATATCTATGACGTTAGAGATTAAGATCTATCATCCCTAAATCAGCCAAGTTTTCCAAGGCTGGATCTGACAAGATGTAGTTGCTCCAGAACCTCAGCCCTTCAATACCTTCCTCCCTGCATAGAATCCCTTTGTCCTCGGCCATTTCAAGTTCCTCTGCTGCAACTCCAACACTCCACTTGAACCGTTGCGCGGCCTCCTGCGCAGTGATCGCGCGTCCAAATAGGCGCCAATCCCAG
The DNA here is from genome assembly GCA_027569665.1 of Aspergillus bridgeri. Classification (NCBI taxonomy): domain Eukaryota; kingdom Fungi; phylum Ascomycota; class Eurotiomycetes; order Eurotiales; family Aspergillaceae; genus Aspergillus; species Aspergillus bridgeri. The sequence goes on along the minus strand of JAPDKQ010000082.1, from coordinate 117,576 downwards.
GCCACGGGCCCTAGAGGAGGGATGTGCCGAAGCTCCACCATCCATTCTTGCAGCTGTCGAATAGTCTTCTCATCGCTCCAATCATATCTCTGAACGACGAGAAGGCCGCTCTTGAATCGACGAAGGCGAACTGGTAATTTTAACTTTTCCCACAGCTCTGCCGCTTTCTGGAAGTCAGAAGGACTGATCAGCTCCACTCCATTTCGAGATCGATTGAAGATGGCCCAGAGATCAATGAGACTGATGATACCTCCTTCCCGTTGCAGGATCCCTTTACTGTCATCGGTCAGATATTCGGCAAGGTTCCGAGATAACTCTGACAAATAGAGATTCTCGGCCCCAGAACCTAACATATCCTTGGTTGTTATCATGCCAAGTGCCGCAGCTGACTCCGAAAGCACTGTACTGGCCTCCAATGAACCCTCGTCGTTGGCCATACCCGACTCCCTTGCAAGCGTCTCTGCGAGTGCCACAATCTGTTTTGCGGATGCCATGAGGGCTTCAAGATCCTCGAACGCATTCCCAATGACCATTTCGTTGTTCCTGCGGGCCTCAAGTCCCCGTTGCTCCAGACCTGCAATTCCTACGGCAGCTGAACGGGTTTGCACAGGTACGATCCCATCAGCAGGAGCCGTCATGGTTAGACTAGGAGACGGTGTGGATCGCGCAGGCTGTTGAGGAACTGGTGGAGCATCGTACAGAAGCCATTTTCTCTGAATTAAGGCGCCCTTCAACCGTTCATGGAAAGTCTTCTCACCGCCTCCTCGAAAGGACAGTTTTATGCAATCAGTGATCTCGGTGTTCTTGATGGTACCCTGTTCGAAGAAAGGTGCCGGTGATTCTGAGCGACTGTCATCGCCACTGGCGGGTTTTAATGAGCCTGCGGTAGATAGTGGCGCACTGCAAATCTCACACTCCAGTAGAGAAGGGTGGTTTACAAAAGTACATCTGGGGCATGGAATAGAATTCCCTGTTTGTAAAGTCGACGCTCCACCGCTTATCTTGCTGCTTTGGATCGGAATCTCATTCCCCAGTCGAACGGTGCACTGGTTCGTTCCAGGCCCCTCTCGGCCAGCTACGGCGGAAATGGCCGCTTTCAGGATAGTGGTGAAGGGAGGCTTTATGCCACATGCTAGGCAAGGTGGAACACTAGTGGACGAAGTCGCTGTTGATGGGTCAAAGTTAGAGGGGACGGGGTTGGAAAACGAGCATATGGGACAAATCCAGGTAGCGTTCACGGGCTGGGATGCAGGAGTTTTTATTTGCGGTCCTGGTACTTGAGACAGTGGGGATTGCGGTCGAGTCGACCGAGACCTTGAGGTCTGAGAGTGCGATGGGCTGGCGCCAATGCCTCTTGATCTGTCCAGGTTGTTCTTGAGAGGTTTGGGGTATATCGTGATCTTTGCAGATGACTTCAGAAAGCCGGCCTATTGGGAGTGAGCCGGAGTGTTCAGAGGACGACACATTGGTTGGGTTGTCGCGTACTTGGTAATCCGCTCGATCTATTTCTTTTAGGTCAACGGCAACCGAGTGCCTTCTCGGATCGTCAACGGCCACATAGCACACTCGATGTGAAGTAAGGTACGCATGGCCGTTCTGGTAATCGGGGATCTTGTATTTGCTGTTCGTCGCCAAACAAGTTGTCAGCTCACAGCCATGGATAGTGTGATAATGGGAGAAACGAAGACGAAAAGAGGCATTGCACCAAGCCCACCAACCAACAATCTTTATCGAGTGCAATTCTCCTGGAGTTATATGCAATATAGAGAAATGGCCGATTCCTTACCCTTCGTACAGCCCCACCGCATCCTGGACAAAGAGTAGAGTCTCATCGGGCAACAGTAAGGGGCGGAGTGCAGTGGTAAGATCTAAAGGCTTGAAAAACATCTAGTAGAACGAACCGGCATCTCTCCCGCAGCCAGGTTTGTGAAAAGAGGAATCCGAAGAGAGATAACGCGCAGAAAGAGCCATGCGGTATGCGGGGCGATCAAATGCCCAAATGGCCAAAGCATGTCATGGGCCGCTGACGTAAGTGATAGATACGGCAGGCGGTAGGGCCCCTCGGCGCCAAGACAAAATCTCCGCCACGAAGGGCCGCGCTCGAAGCGAAACTCCTTTCAAGACTGACTTCATTTCTTTATCTGGCTTACTTCTCTTTGTACGTCCACCAAGACTGACTTCAAACCTCAACGTGGACGTCTTCTTCTGCCGCCTCGGCAGGAACATATATCTCTCATTTCTCTCATCTCGTGGAACCTACTCAGCGTAGGACTAATACTTTGGCCTCTCGTCCTTGAAGCGAGCATTCCGTAGTTCATACTGTGCCTTCAACACCACCGTCATATCCAACTTCTCTCCTTTTCTTTTCTTTTTGTTTTCTCCCCCTTGACTTAGATTTTACTCGAAAATGACCTCCGGTCCCCCGCCATGGCGTGTCACATCCTCGGCCACCACTACGGTTGCTTCATATTCTGGGCATGGTAAGCCATTTTTCCTAAATGATGTTATCGGTATGAAGTCTCTGACTCTGGGACTAGCGACGCCAGCGTATATCCCGGTTCAAGCGCGCCGTAGCCTCGCCCAAACAACAGCAGTCAACCCAGCACCCGAATCAACCCCCTCGTCAAACACGGACTCGGCCCCCCGCAAACGAGTAGAGTGGCCGGCACCTGTCCGGCAGTACGTACAACGAAGTTTTACGCCAGAAAATGCAATTTCCTCCGTGAGCAGGGAAGAGATGGAGACCAAGTTAAAAGCCGTTATCACCGACGCAGCGGAGAGTAACATGCTCGATAAGATCGACTGGGTCTCCTTACCCTTGCCGCAGGTTATGGTCCAGAACGAACGCAACCGGATCCTGGCCAGTCCGAATGTGTCATCCTGGGGTGCTTCCAAGATAGCATCTCACAAGTCCGAGGACGTTTCGCGAAAAAGAAAGTCGGCCGAATACCAAGGGAACACGGACAGCTGCCCACCTTGGAGACAAACTAACAAGCACAATAACTTTGAAGATCGAGTCACTTATTCTCCAACAGACAAACGACAGCGCATAGATAATAAAAACCCTAGTAAGTCCAAAGCTAATCTGGAATTGCGGAGGAAACGTTTCGAGGGCCCGTGGAACGCAAGCGGATCGTCATCTCGCGATGAATCTCCTGCGGCAAGCCCGGATCAGGGCCCTGTCGTCGGAAGATGCCAAAATCTAGAAAAGAACTACTTCCGATTGACTTCGGCGCCGAATCCCGATACGGTGCGCCCTCTTGACGTCTTGGTCAAAACCTTGGATCTCTTGAAGAAAAAGTGGAAACGAGACAACAACTACGGCTATATATGTGACCAGTTCAAATCATTGCGCCAGGATCTGACCGTCCAGCATATCAGAAATGAATTCACCGTCAGTGTTTATGAGATCCATGCCCGGATTGCTCTCGAAAAAGGAGATCTTGGTGAGTATAATCAATGCCAAACTCAGCTGCGAGCGCTGTATACCCAACAGCTTGGTGGCCATCCTCGGGAATTCAAGGCGTATCGTATTCTTTACTTCATCCATACCCGCAACTGGACGGCCATGAACGATGCATTGGCCGATCTAACCCCAGCAGACAAGCGGGATTCTGCTGTGAAACACGCCCTGGACGTCCGGTCGGCCCTTGCTCTTGGAAATTATCACCGTTTCTTTCAGCTTTACCTGGATACCCCCAACATGGGTGCTTACCTTATGGACATGTTTGTGGATCGAGAGCGACTCTCAGCGCTTGCCGCCATTTGTAAAGCGTAAGTTCTTGCCCCGCGATTATTGTCCGACCTCTGGCTGACACCGATCGGATAGTTACAAACCCGATGTAAAAATCCGCTTCATTACCGAAGAACTCGGCTTCGAGTCTGATGAGCAGAGCGCACGCTTCATTCTTGACCACACTTCTGAAGAACTACTTCAGGAGAAGGATGGAGCTGTGAAGCTGCTCACCGGAGGAATAGCCGGTCAACTTTTTGAGGCCGCTAAGACCAAAGCTCACCAAGTTGTCGATATCAAGGGACAAATTTGAGTTCTCGTGCACTAAATCTTTTTCTACCTTCCGCCTCCACATTTTGCTTCTACTTGCCATCCATTGTTTTCCAGTGCATCACAAGCCTTTTATTTCCGTCATTTCCTTCTCCTTGGCCCCTCCTTTTCATCGTTTCACTCTATCCTTTTCGATCTCGGCGTCCAGTGTCTCTTACTTATGGCTCAAGGGGATTTATATACCCGCCCAAATCCCAAAAATCTTGGTAGTGTTCTCGGCATATTCTTCGTTGCGATTTGGTCATAGGTAGTCCTAAGGGTGGAGATGGTATTATGCAATCTGAATTTCAAATCAAAGTCCATTTTCTACGGTCCTTGGGATTGTAGCCAATATCGGAGAATATTCCAAGGCCTAGTCAAGCCATCTCGTATGATAAAACGGGCTCAATTTGATCTAGTTGCATCCAACCCGCAACATTGTATACCCTCAAGTAGCCACCAGATGGCATGTTGTACAGCAGGCCCAGGCCAGGATGCAAGATTAAAGATGATATGTATGTCTAAATCTGCAGGTAACCTTCCGTATTATTGTGTGATGTGAGAGATTAGCCATCAACTGCAGGGCAACCCACGCATGCTGTACCTAGATCACGATCACAGTGTCACAAAGGCGGATCGAGTTCAGCTTGCAGCGCCCATACCGCAAGAGGCGTTGCTCGGACCCGTAAGCAGGTACGGTGAATTTCCCAGGTAGATAGGTAGGGTAGTACCAAGGATATTATGTATACATGTACATACGTACATACATACATACGGATCTGCCTGCATCGACGGCTGCAGCTCCCAGTGGCCGCCGACCTGCAGCAAGATGGACTGTAAGGGGCAACTTGCATCGTGTTCCCCCTCTCCTGAACGCTGACCCGACAGGATGATGGGATTTGCTAGGTGTATCCCGACAGACAGGGAAGAACCGGTTCCAAATGCTGCGGGACTGGTTTGTTCCCTGCCCGGTGGGATGCGATTAAGATTAGGGATTGTTTGGCGTGCATCTGCCGTCGGGGTTGACGGGTTCTTGCTTGCTAGCTAGGGTCGTGTGACAAGGGCAGCATACGTGCTGCTGTTGCAAAGGGCCCAGTCCAGTGCCCGCCAGATTTAGGTGAGATGTTGTACGTGCATTATTATTATTATTTGACCTGAATCCCGGTCAATCTCGAGTTTCGCTATTAGCCAATTTTTATTTTAATTTATTTTATTATATTTTTAGGGTGGGATTCAGTTTCTCTGACTGTTTTCGAAAAACCTCGCGTGACTCCAAAATTCAACCGGGATGGTGATCCTAGCGGTTTGTGGATTAGACGAAGAAGCATTATTGAATGGAACCGAAGGGCGATACCCAGTGGGTTGCAGCCCATTTGTTGCCTGTACAGGATGTACCATGGACGTTCGTGCGGATGTCGAGACGGACCTGTCATCAGGAAGAACAGGCCCGACGGAGGTGCGTGTCTGGCGATGATCGACTTCTTGACGAGAGCCAATTTGGTCCAAGCGCGGTACCACAGTGGGTCGCAAAACGTGCCTTCTGGATGGACTGTAGAAAGCCATGTACAGAGTAGATGACTGACTAGATGTACAACTAGTTGTACGGAGGGACTGTCAGAGCGAGGTGGATGTAAAGACGTCCTGTCATCTACTAAGTAGCACCCCTTTCATGGAATATTTCCACGCCCGGAGGGAATTACGGAGTATATAATTCTCTATTATACAGTCCCCTATCCCCGTAATGATCCAGAAAAACACTTAGCCGTGGCAACAGAAGCAACGCAAGCCTGAATTGATTGATCCTCATTTTTCAAATTTTTGGCTCCAAGTTCTTGGCCTTCCAGAAGAAGACTAATTGCGCTGAAACCATGGGAATCGGACCACGGGTTATGACGTTCCGCCGGGTTATCCTTCAATAATAATACATGGGCATCGATCAACCGAAGCAACGCAGAACATTCCATGAGAGCTCGTAAGCTTTCCCAACCGTCATAATTAGGGTTGACCTACGGTTTCGCATCAGCCCCCCCCCCCCGAAGGCTTCGCACCCCTCGATGGGTGGTGTCTGCCACGTTTTGTGCAAAGTTTAGTGGCTCTGCTTCCAAAGTTCAAGGCTGGAGAAAGGCATGCAAGGTACGGCGTTGTACAGGCTCGTATGTCACTGCTGGCGACGAGGTTGGTCGATGGCAAGTCTGTATGTGTATGGTAAAGGATTGCCGTTCGAATGATGAAAGTTGCCAACCAGGTTCCAGATTTTTCGAATTCTGGTCCAACCCCTCTTCGGTGCTCATCCGGGGGTCGTCTGGAACTCCAGTCAGTACGTAGGCTTGGTCTTGGCTCCGGCTCCAAAGAACGGGTCCACGGGGGCTAGCATTTTAGGAAGAGAGAGAAGAGAGAGAAGAAGAGAGAAGAAGAGAAGTGCTGCCCGACCGCAGGGATGCGCCAAGTGGACCTCGACCCAACTTTTTAGGCACGCAACGGTCGAGGCATTTTCCTCCTTCGATGCCGTTTCTTCGCCTTCTTTCTTTTCTTCGGGGTTGTTTCTTCGCAGCTGTCATGCTGGAAATGCAGTATTAATTATTATTTGACGAGTTCTTGATCGGATCTTATTGATCGTTGCCTGCAGAAAAAGCAAGCTCCACCGATACCATCCGTAACTGTTACTGCCTATACTCCCGAGTATACCTGTCAACCTCCTAGTATACCCATACGGCGATCGATCGAATTAATCAATCCGTCAGTCTATCTATCTAGTCCAATATCAAACAATCTAGTAATATCCAGTGATTAATAAATTAAATCCAGGGTAGATACTAGATACACCAGACCACACAAAGTGCTGACTTCCTGACTGACTGCCGCCACCCAAGGAAAACCCCTCCGGTCTCCCCCCCCAATAAGAATAATAAATTCATTCCCTTTCATTCTTCCCTTCCGGACTTCTTTCTCTTCCCACCTCCCAACCGATAAAAGTGGTCCTGGACCCCCAGTACTGTCGCTGTCTCCGTCTCTGTCTGTATCCGCATCTACTCCGTACAGATTACACACTACACACCACACAGGCAGACCGAGTGGGATCCCCGAACGGCGCATGATCGGAAGCGAACTAATCTCAGGGGGGGAAAGACACAAAGCGGGCCTCCGTTTTTTGAGTCGTTGGATTCCTGATCGCCCTCGCTGAATCACCCGTGGTTGTAGTTGAAACACGAGGGCCAAAAAAAAAAGGAAAAAAGGAAAGAAACGAAAAGGGCTAGAAAATTGCAGGGAAAAAAAAAAAAGGTGACAGGGAAAGCCAGCGTTCCAGAAGAGGCACGGGGATTTCATTTCATTTGGATCCTGACTTTCGATCCCGATTCTTCTGGCCATTTGGGCCCTTTCCATCGACTACTTCTACTTGACTACTTGACCGGGACTATCACCACCGGGCATCCTTCTCTTTCATCTCCCGATTCTTATTATTATTCCCGTTTCTTTCGGTCCCCTCCTCTCCTTTTCATCTCCTCTTCTCCCCACCTTTCTCTCTCGCGCTCTCTCTTGCTCTCTCGTCGTCCATCTTCAACACCCGTCCCTCTGTCCTTCTCTCATTGAAATCCTTGGGATCTGGTCCTTCTCTCTCTCTTTCTCTTTCTCTATCTCTATCGCTCGCTCTGTCGGACTACCCGTGTCTACGTGTCTGTGGTGTCTGCCTATCTGTCTCTATATCTCTTTACCACTACCACTACCACTACCACTTACACTTACACTTACACTTAATTCTCTCCGTCGCCCTCTCTTCTTCCTTATTAAGGTGGCGGATACCGTTATTTAGAGTTATATTGGATACTGGCCGCTGTACTATTTTGGGGGGGGATCGGTTTGGACTATTGTTTTATGCTTCCTGCCTCTTTCTTGGAACCGAAACGAAACGTGCGAAGTGAAACCTCGGCCACTAAAGACGTTGGGTCGGGAGAATGAAGGTGTGTGTTTTTCATTTTCACTTTTCGTTCGCCCCTCGTTTCATCTCGCGCTCGCTTTGCCTCCTCGCCCTTCCCTTTCCCGCCCCTCGTTTATCTCGATTATCGTCGCTTGTTGGTAGTCGTTAGTTGCTGGATCCCTTCCCCGTCGCCCTGCTAACCTGGCCTTCCATTCTTCGCAGGCCATCAGACGTTCTCTCAAAGGGGAAAAGGATCCCAAACCCCACCACCTCTCCATCACGCCGAAATCCGCCATTGCCATTCTGCCTCCGAAAAAGGTACGTAAGGCGCGTCGTTTTTTTTTTCTTTTCTTCCCTTCTGTTCAATGGTTACTTTAAACCTTTTTCAACCTTACCTTTTCTGTTTATTTGTTTCTTGCTTTTTCCCCTTTTTCTCTCTTATCCCCTCCGTCGTCATTCGTTTTTCTCTTCCTAACCCCCTTCTTTTGTCCTCCTGTTGGTCATTGTTCCGCGGCAATTCCGGTGTTTTTGTGTGGATTCCGTGTTTAACCCCCCCCTCCGTCAACCACCGACTTTTAGTTGCCCTGCATCCTTCCCCGGCTTAAACCCGCATTTATTGACCCCATCCCTGTCCTGTACGTAGGTCATCAAAGCCCTTTACGACTACCAACCAGAGCCCGGGAACTCCCAGGAGTTGGCATTCAGCAAGGGAGATTTCTTTCACGTTATCAGCAGGGAGGACGACTTGGATTGGTACGAAGCGTGCAATCCCCTCATCCCTACTGCTAGGGGGTTGGTGCCGGTGTCATTCTTCGAGGTCATTGGCAAGAACGAAAGAGACAGTGGCGATTCCGTCGACCTTCATAAGAAGAAAGAGCCTCACGACTCCGGTTTCTCAGATCGAGCCCCCGCCGCCTTTCCCACTGATCTCGTCTCCCCGTCCAAGCAGCAGAACCCTCTCAGGATGTCGGCTTTCGGAAAGGGCTCGAGTCCCATGGTCTACGGCATTGTGCAGTATGACTTCCAGGCGGAACGTCCCGACGAACTCGACGCGAAGGCCGGCGAAGCCATCATCGTTATTGCCCAGTCCAACCCCGAATGGTTCGTTGCGAAGCCCATCGGTCGCCTGGGCGGCCCCGGCCTGATCCCCGTGTCTTTTATCGAGCTGCGGGATATGCAGTCTGGTCAGGCCGTGACCGATCCCTTGGATGCCGTCCGGCGTGCGGGCGTGCCCAAGGTGGAGGAATGGAAGAAAATGACTGCCGAGTACAAGAACAGCAGTATCACCCTGGGCAAGATTGACACGGTTGGATCCCCCATGCAGTCCGTCACCTCGGGTGTCGAAAAGATGTCCGTCGGCCATCAGAGTATGGGCCATCTGAGCCAGAATGGCAATTCCTACGTGAGTCGCACCTCCCTCCTCCGTTGGAGAGAGTTTCGGAAATCGTCGCGTGGCTTCGTTCGACTTGTGCTAATCGAAACGACATCCAGGGATACCATCACCGCAACGCTAGCAAAGGATCGGTCGCCCAACATATGTCTCAGCCCCCGCCCCAAAACTACCACCATCAGTCCCTCATGGCTCCCGTGGCCGCCTCGATCCCGCGGTACTGCTTCGACAACGACAAGTACTGGTACATCATTGAGGCGAAAATGGAAGACGGTCGCTGCTGGGAGCTGTCTCGGTACTACCACGACTTTTACGACTTCCAGATCGCCCTTTTGACCCAGTTTGAGGAGGAGGCCGGGAACCGGGGCAAAGCGCGAACACTCCCCTTCATGCCGGGCCCCGTCACGCACGTCACCGATGCTATTTCCAATGGTCGTCGACAGAACTTGGACGAGTACATCCGGAAACTTCTATCTATGCCGCCGCACATCGCCCGCTGCCAACTAGTGCGGCAACTCTTCGCTCCTCGGCCCGGTGATTTCGAGATCGACCCCAACGCTTTCGGGGAGGATACGCGTTTCTCCGGTGGCTCGCACCATTCGTCAACCCACGATCCGTCACGCAGCGCCTCCCGCCAGTCCTCGCAAGCACAATTGAATGCGCATGCAGAACGGGGATCACACCAGCGGGGTCAACCGTCGCTGTCGGCCAGCAATGGCGGTCCGCCTTCAATGAACCGGCAACCAAGCTCGATCACGCAAGTGTCCACCAACTCGAGTAGCGGCGCCATGAAAGTCAAGGTGTTTTTCCAGGACGATCTGATTGCCATCCGAGTCCCCAGCGACATCAGCGTTCAGCAGCTCAAGGAGAAGCTCATGGATCGCCTGAAGATCCACGACGGCATGTCCGTGCAGTACAAGGACGAGCCCTCTGGCACATATGTCGATCTGATCAGCGACGGTGATCTTGACACCGCCATCCAACGAAACTCCAAACTTACCCTTTATGTCGGCCTCGTTTAGAGGAAACAGGCACCGGCTTGACACCGCATAGAAACCATAATCCCATCCACCTTTTGTGATAGATTTGTTTGGTCGCCTGCAGCAAGTGTTATATTCTCTTTCTTCCTCTCCTCTATTCTTTTCTTTTTCTTTCTCTTTTTTTTTTTTTTTTTTTACCACGGCTTTCTGTTCACGGGTGCATCGGCGTTACGGTCTCTAATATCCTTTTTGAGGAACGACCGGCCCTGCCGAGGGTTGGTATTGATTATTTGATTGATGGATGATAAAGAACGAGATGTCCGAAATGTTATGTTGCCATGTACTTTGATGTTTTTTTCCGACCTGCATTTGATTTGGTTTTGCCTCGTGGGCTGTTTTTGGCCGATTGTGATTTTTCATACCCTTCTTGATGCACAGTTGATCCCATGTACATAAGTTTCCACTTGCATATATCCCCACTGTGGGCTTCATATTCGATCCTTTGGTTTTCAGGCTCTTGGTGTTTGTAGAACAAGGGCCAGATTCGATGTATACCAGACAAAAGAAGCATATGAAACAGAAGAACTCTGGCCGGACCCCGGTCACATGACCCCGCCTCGAGCGGTTCTTTTTCGTTCGCCGCGGAAGTCGCTCTTTTGTCTTCTCGAAATTAAGTCCATCCCCGTTTCTATCTTGGAGACGCTTTCCACCAGGGTTGGTTGTACTTGTATATATCCTGCCATTCCATCTCCTTCCCCGCCTTTTGACCTTTCGCCGAATTATTCCCGGCCGGGGAAGACGAACGTGTCCACCGGCCCTTAAAAAAAAAAAAACTCCCCGACCTCGGCTTTCCCAACACAGCCTCGCCCGCAATCTCTCTCCCCCGCCAGACAAACTCCATGCGTTGACCTTGAAATACCTTCGACCTATTTCCCTGTCTAAATGTCGGTGAGCGGAACCTCTGCGAAGCTCTGCGCGGACGTCTTGCCGGGGGCGCTGCGGCCGAGCAACGCTTCCTTGCTCCGTGCCACTCCTCGGCGGACGAAGCGAGTGTACTCCCGGCAATCCAGAAGGCATGTGCACCAGCATCCGAATCCTCTGCAAGTCTATCGAGCGACAATTCCGCACAATGAGCGGCTAAGCGCGCAGGGGCTCCGGCCCCCCGTATGTTTGCGACAGTTCGCAACCGAGGCCGCGACGACGGTCGGCGAGGACAAAACCGTGGACGCGGCAGCCGGGCTGCAGGGTGGTCCTTTGAAAGAATATGACTTGAGAGTCCAGCAGGGCCGGTTGCGAGATGACCCTTATCAACGACGTATGTGCTACTATGTTTGTCTCTTTGTTGTCTGAGCTAGCTTTGGAGAGTGACGAGGAGGCGCCGACTAACACTGAGATGGATGCATTTCCACAGAAATCATCGAGCAGCTGCAAGACCTGTACGAACGGTTAACGCATTACAGCCCTCCGCCGGTCGTTCATCCCAGCGTTGAATCGCTGGATGCACAGCCCAAGACGTCGTTTCTCGGCTCCCTCTTCGGACGAAGTAAACAGAAGGAGGAATTGACGATTCCCGAATCCCTCCCGAAGGGCCTGTACATGTATGGCGATGTGGGGTGCGGGAAAACGATGCTCATGGACCTGTTCTATGACACCCTGCCTCCGAACATCGCATCCAAGACCCGGATCCATTTCCACAACTTCATGCAGGATGTCCACAAAAGAGTGCACGTGGTGAAGATGCGGTTCGGCAACGATTTCGACGCCCTGCCTCTCGTGGCTGCCGATATCGCCGAGAAGTCTAGCGTGTTATGCTTCGATGAATTCCAATGTACAGACGTGGCCGATGCTATGATTCTGAGACGGTAAGGCCCAGATGAAACGAGCGAGCATGGGCGAACTCACTAACAAACCCCAGACTGCTCGAGTCCCTCATGTCCCACGGCGTTGCGCTCGTGACGACTTCTAACAGACACCCCGATGACCTGTACAAGAACGGGATCCAGCGCGAGTCATTCATCCCGTGTATCAATCTCCTCAAAACCGCCCTCGACGTCATCAACCTGAACTCGCCCACCGACTACCGCAAAATCCCCCGGCCCCCATCCGGCGTCTACCACCACCCGCTCGGCGAGGAGGCTGAGCGTCATGCGCAAAAGTGGTTTGATTTCCTAGGGGATCCCATCAACGACCCCCCGCATGCCACGACCCAGGAGGTCTGGGGTCGCAAGATCGAAGTGCCCCTGGCCAGTGGCCGAGCCGCGAAGTTCACCTTCAACGAGCTGATCGGCCGCGCCACCGGAGCAGCAGATTACCTCGAGCTCGTGCGCAACTACGACGCCTTCATCGTCACGGACGTGCCGGGCATGAACATAACGCAACGCGACCTCGCGCGACGATTCATCACATTCATTGACGCTGTCTACGAAAGCAGGGTGCGTTTCTACTTACCTCCCTAGCAGTCCATTAACAATGCTTTTATTTTTCCTTCTCTTTCTGACATTATCCAGGCCAAACTAGTCCTCACCTCCGCTGTCCCCCTAACCAACATCTTTATCTCCGAATCCGAAATGAAAGACTCCCTCGACGAGTCCGACGGCAGCGATCTCTCCGATGCCATGCGCATGATGATGGACGATCTCGGTCTCTCGATGCAGGCCCTGAAATCGACATCCATCTTCAGCGGCGATGAGGAGCGCTTCGCGTTCGCGCGCGCCCTCTCGCGTCTCTCCGAGATGGGCAGCAAGGAGTGGGTCGAGAGGGGCTTGGGGCTTGGGATGTCCACTGAGCAAGGGAAGGGGGATCGCGACGCTTGGTTGAAGGCGAGGAGTCATTGGGGGGAGGATAATATGTGAATGTGAATTCGTTTCCTTTCCTGGTCTTTGGTGGGGATGTTTTGTCAGGCATTGTGGTTGTTGCATTTTTTTTTTTTTTTCAAATGTGCTTTATACCTATCTCTTCCTGCTTGGTGGTTGCGCTTTCTTGCACATATATATGTCCCGATAGATGGGTGTATATACGTTTTTCCTTGTGTTAGCCGAGAGTATATCGGGTTATAAATAGCTGCAGAATAGATTTATATACATATAAAGAAAGTATGTCAGAACAAACATTGATGATTATAATGGAATGAAAACAAAATTGCAACGTTATAACGAAATATACAAGTGGGTACTAGATCATTCATTCCTCATCGAATGGAATCCAAACAGTCCTACACCGACACAGCCAGCTGGTCCACGTCGATTCCAAACCGGTCCCGGGATCGTTCTCGCTCCGAAATAGGCCGTTCATCCTGATCAGAGGCACCACCCGGCAACGCCTGGTTGGAAGGAGCCTCGCTCACAGAGGGACTTGTTCCTCCTGGGCATCATCCTCGGTCGAAACGCTCTGATCTGGGCGAACCTCATCCACTGAAGGACGTTGACTCGAAACAGGGCTTCCCCTTACCGTAGAGCTGCGATGCGAGCGCACACTCTGCCTTGAGATCAAGCTTTCCCTAAGCGTAGATTCAGATTCACCATTCAACCTCGAGCGAGAGCTTGCTCTCGAATCCGAATTTCCAGTCCCATCTGAACGCGTCTCGCTGGTCTCTTCGTCGGAGCGCTCTTTCTGCCTGGGCCACCATTTCATGCTGAAGGTGACGCCTTCGAAGATCCGTCGTCGTCAGAGCTCCTTGTCATCGCACCACTCCGATCCCCTCGGGATCACGCTCTCCTTCAACATTTCCGACCCGGCGAGGAGGCTGGCCACTGCGGCTATGGTGGTTGGGTTCTTGGGGGTCACTTTCCGCGTGTTCATGAGAGTAATGGCTGCTCCGCCGCAGATGATCATGGCCATGAGGACTCCTTTGAGGATGTAGGTGAATATGCGGCTTTGGATAACACATTTATGAGGCTGGAACACAGTCGCTGGTCCAATAGTGTGCTTCTCTGATTCGGTCAGACTCACTCTAGCATTGTTGTTTAGGATCTGCGCTGTCACAATGCCGGCAACTCGCTTCTTCTTCTCGATGTACTTGGCCGGGTCAAGGAGAACTTCAGGGTTGTTTGTCCTGTTAATACCGTTTATCGCTGCTCGAATGGTGATAGGGATTTGTTTGCTATCTTTCTCTTCATGGCCCCCTAGAGAATAGCCCCGCAGGATGGAAGCTATGCTGGGTAGGACAGAATCTAGCGGGTCCTTGGTTTTAAGCCACCTCTTTTCAAGGACCTTGCTAGAGTTGGGGACAATAATAGGTGTCTTGGAAAGATCCAGATTATAGGAAGGAAGGGACAGACGTATATTCAAGTCTACTTGCTCCAGGCGGTCCCAACATTCCAGGATGAAGAAACTCTCAATGTTTGCGTCCCGAGTACCCATTGGCTTTGCCAAACGCCTCCAAGTACTGTGGATAATGTTCATCGCGCGCCAACAAATAATCGTTGGCAAAATAACCCCGGATTCTGGGAGTTTCTCGGCAAATGGATACCGACGATAACGAAGTTCCAGGTCCATGCAATAATTCAGGCTTTCGATAGTATGATATAGCCAACGAGTTCCAGGATAATCCTTCTCTATGTTCTTATGTGGGCCTTTGATCTCCCAAGTCGTTTCGTTTGGGGGGGAATTTGCTGGCAAAAGAAACTGCCGCGCACCGCAGGTAGGCGTCAAAATAGCCTGAGTTCATCAAGAGATCGGAAAGCACGGCATTTGGAATTGCGAGAGTTTGATACGTCCACTAGGGCTCGGCTACATCGTTGAGGTAGAGCAATAAGCCTCCAAGTAAGTCCTTCTTGCTGTGGATCGTCGCATATGAATGGAGACTGCTGTCCACAAAGCTCCAACGGTCCAGCCGAGTGAGATTGACTTCTGTAGGTTGCATCAGGGTGTCAGTAGTGTGTAAGCCTGCCACAGCAATTGGGAGAGCAAACGACTCCAGCACGCTTATTGCAGCCGCTGCCAGTGCCCAATGTCTCCGACGTGCTGCATCCAGTAAGACTACCAAGGAAAGCTTGCTTTTGTAGTCTTCCAGGACACTGCTTTGGGGCACTGCGTGTGTTTGCTGAAGACAGTTATAAGGCTGAAAAATCCGAGCACAAGATTCGAGGTCATGGAACAAAATCCGGACAGCGAGCATGACGAGTGCTGGGATGTAGGTCCATGTGTATCGCACCCAAGAAACGTCATCGTCAATAGGTGCGATGCTTCCCGCTTTTCTGGAGCTTTGGAAGATACTCTCGAGTGTACATATCAAAGCCAACGGAATCCCAAAGGTCAAGGGTCGTACAGGTATTCTCACTGAGAGGGGGCGCCACCACTTAATCTGGTCACTGGTTGTGGATGAGGGCCTTTCCGCAGACGGCATCCGGTCTGTGGTGACTGAAAATTTTCCTTCATGTGTAGTAGATATGCTATGCATTCGATCTGACATCAGAGCTTCAATTTCAGAGAGTGGTTTAGAGCCCATGTCGTTCAGGTCCTCAATCATCTCCGGGCTCCTTACGAGAATAATCGCCAGACCAGCAATCGAACCGGGATCATGAGGACAAGCGGTCACCGGAAGATACACAATGATAAGGCAACTCGCAATGGCAATAAGGAGTCCTAGAGTCGCCATCATCAGCCCAAAGGCCACCAAAAGACGTTCCACCGTGCTATTGACGCTCCCGCGAGTTACAATATCGGCCGGTTTCAGCAGATATTGTCGGGCGATTTGAGCCCCCAGAAAAGGTATTTTTGTTCAATCTCTCGCACGAGGCGATCTGTTTCCCAGTATTGCTCTATTCCATTCTCTTCTAGTGATAGCAGTGAGTCTTTAGGCCCCCGGCTTGAAATCGTGGAGACGGACAGAGAGCGCCACGTTCCATACAAACGATCATAGGCGGACACATCTGTAATTGTCTCCGGCCTGCCTTGTCCATCTAAATCAATGATGCTACCAGCAGGACTGTTGTCGCTTGTATATGTTATACTGGTCAAGACTTTGCGGATGTTGTAGCTTGGGGTGCAATGTAACACCTCGTGTTCCACGGTTACAAGACCGTGATTCTGATTCGAGATAACATATAAAGATACCAAAGTTCCTAAAAGCAATGTCATGAATAGCTTAAATGTACTGTTTGTAAGGAGCAAGCCGCAGCAACAGTTAACTAGTTAGTTAGTTAACAAAGATGACCTTAGTCAGGATGCAGTGGGGCAGCCGACGCAGCCGACTTCCCCGCCTGGAGACAATCCCCATGTCCGCTTCACTCATGCCTTCTTCCAGTTAATCATAGTCCCAAGTTCCTTAAGCGCAGTACAGCATGTCCAAACCAGCGCGTATTCCTATCAGCACCAAGAAGGCCCCTTTGCCTCCGCCTTTCCTTTCGCAAGGAATCGTAGTCGGTGATGTCGTCTACTGCTCCGGCCAGGTAGGGGTGGATCCCGCCACGGGAAAGATGGTTGAGGGTTCGATCAAAGACCGAACAGTAAGTCCCAATTGGCTTGTCTTTCTATCTGGTCTGGTCGAGAGAAACTCAGCTGATCTATTGGTTAGAGACAAATACTTCAAAACCTGGGAGCCGTGCTTGAAGCCGGCGGATCTAGCCTTCAAGATGCGGTGAAGGTGAACATTTTCTTGGCAGATATGGGAGATTTCAGTGCTGTGAACGAGATATATAACTCTTTCTTCATCGATCCCAAACCGGTATCTGCACTTGTTCTTGCATTTGTGAGGGGTTCCGCCACATGCTAACATCGTCGTCTAGGCACGTACGTGCGTGGCGGTCAAGACACTGCCTCTTGGAACGGATGTCGAGATCGAGTGTTCAGGCTTGGTCACTCGTCCTGGTCGGGTCTCTCGGTTGTAGGAGGGCTCTGCGGTGAGATTGGCTATTATTGAAGGGCGGTAATTAGTGACGTAGTGTGCGGGATACTATTTCAATAGTGCAGTGCGAGAGCCTTCTGGTTGTTCAAGGTTAGAGGAATATAACAGACTCGGCTATGGTTGTCCAATCTTATATACGGAAAGCGTTTCCAGCTTCGTATGTGGTACCTAGTAGTTTACTATATATATGACGCAGACATCGAGTCAACTGAGATGCGCAGGCATCGTAGTGCCTTTATCAGGGCACATGGTATGCTCCAAGGGCAAACCCAGAATACGGACGATCTGATTGACCTGCACTGATCTGACTATAGAGGTTGGTATACACCACATACGGAGTACTCAGCATACCTCTCTCCTCTGTCCACCAGGCATCGAATAGGTATGCCCTGCGTGCCTTGGGAGACTGCTTAGATAACGCCAAGAGCTCGCCTATCCACCAATGAACCGCGGAAAAGCGGTGGAGGCTCGGCCGGCGCTTCGTCAGGAACAGGAATAGCGCCGCTGGCCGTCCGTGGTCGACGCTCGACGTGAAGCAGCGGACTTCGTTAGGCGCACCTTTTATTAGAAAAGGGGAGGTGAAAACTGAAAAGGTTTCGTCTATCTCTCTCGCTTTTTTTGGTTGTTTCGATTTTTGGGGACAGCCTATCAGATCACCATGCCTACCCGATATACTTTACCATGCCTCCGGGCTCACAGGTCCAAGTTTTGAGTATGAATGCATTATGATAAGTTGATAATAAACGCTTGCTGAATGCTGATCTGTCCTGACAAAAATAACACAAAGCCTTCCTGAAAAGGGGAAATATGGACACCACAGCGCCCATGATCGTCCGAGGCCGTGCTCCGTTGGCCTTATCAAAAGCAAGTGCTCTCCGTGACTTACGGAGTAGGTTTGTCGATCCAGCTGGCCGGATATACACGGCCTTTGCATACCGTAACAGTCTGGCTTCGACATGTGGCTCAGGCCAAGACAAATTGCTCGGAAGACGCATTCCGAGCAGGGAAAAGGGAAAGACCCGGGTTTCCTTTTCAATAATATCGAACCCTTGAAGACCTATAGGAATGCCGTGCCATATTGTGTTTTCATATCCCTTGTTCTACGAGAATCAGGCGCGTCTACCGTTGAGACAGAAGGGATGGAATGAAGACTTGTTTCAGCCCAGATTTCGGACTGGCTGACATTCCAGTTCACGTCAGGGTAGATCACTGATCCGGTCTGACATTTCGGAAGGTAACAGCATGTACTCTGTACAGAGAAGGTGATCAGGAGTACGAGCTAGGCTACGCCCCAAGTGCTCCGCAGCAATTTGGTTTCTAGCTGCTTTTAAAAAAGCGAGGCATCGGTGATTCGGTTCCCGGGCAAGACCAATAATGGATGTGCTAAGAGACCGTCCAAGGAGAGAGAATAATAATAATAGTACTGGGCAGACCAATTCTAGGCGACCGACGTTTGGGAAAATCAAATGGTGCTGGTGAGACAAGGTGGACGGTCAGTGTTACTAACTTACTGGACTTCGGTCTTAAAAAAAAAGGGGGGGAAGGCAGACTAAGCCGGATGTGGTCAATCACCTGGTTCTCGGGCCCCGTCCTGGTCGGTGTCCCTCATGGACTGCAGTCGAGGAACAGGAAGATGTCGTTTGCTGACCGGGCATTCCTTTGTGCGTGCAAAATGGACCATCCTACATGTTTGTGGAACACTCCTGGAAGGAAAAGAAGCACGAAGGAGAAATAAAACAAAAAGTAGAATTACGAGTATCCGTAAGCCCAACTGCTTTGTTGCGCTTCCTTTGTCACAGCCACTCGCTGACTCTTGACTCTGACGGGGCGGCGAAGGCAGCCATTGCTATCGCCACGCACCTCCACCCTCTCCACACTGCCAGGAACACACGCACGCTAAACCGACGCCGTCGGTCTAGGCCTTGCAATGGTCCGAACCTTGACGGAATATGCGAGAATTGAGGGAGGGTTGTGCGACTGTGCGTCCTGTACTACTTCCTACTAGTGTACGATGGGCCGGAATTGTGATGTGCACTACACAATTGCAACCGAGGATTCGAGGACCACATCCATGGATTGAGAATTTGAGATTCCAAGAAGGCTAACCATGCGATTGATGGGCTTATTTTTATGTCGCCCAGTTCATCAGATTTTAGACCAAATCCTCACTTAGGGCCGCCCCTGGTTGCAGGAACTACTTCTTCATTCCTTCAATGGTCGTGATTGTTTATTCCCACCTGCTGGCCTGCTTCCTGCCGACGACTTGATTTTTGGCCGGTGATAATGCATTCTGTCCCGTATGGTCGACGTTGTTTGATAGAATCCGCGCCACTTGACATCTTGACTTGACTGAAGTCCCTCTCTCTGTCGATCCCTATTACACCCGGATGGCTGATAGGGTCATCTGCGCCGAGGACGCTCTAGTCAACTCACTACTGCAGTGTGCACACTGCAGAGTACAGAGTACAGAGTACAACAGTAACTTCGGTGGTGACGGGACTAGTAGGAACTACCTGCAGTACTACCCAACTCCGTCGATAGTTTAGAAGGGAAAAGAAGCTCTGTGCGTGGCAGGATGCCTTGGTGAATACTGGAGGAGTTAACTAGTGCAATGGATGTTTGGTACGGGGCAACTCGTGGGGTTCATTAATATTGAGGTTGCTTCGGACGGCACATACGTTGTACATATGTGTAGTGTAGTACGGAGGAGACATCGAGTCTACTGTAAGTCTGGAGAGGTGTATATGTATATATCCCCGGGATATGCAGGATCTTCCCAACCTCCAGTCCTCCAGTCCTCCAGTCGTCCACGGTGCTGAGGTGTGCACAGAGCGAGGGGAGCGCCGGTAATTCCATGAGGAGGTGATTCAATAATTAGTAATTACGGAGTATGATCCATGATCGCGAAGATCGCTTCTCCCACGCAATTGCACGCTCCACCGGCATCCACCCGGTGCGTGGGGATAAGCAGAGCGGCCGAAGGGGGGCGGGCAATATTTCCACCTGCTACCCGGAGTGCTGGACGCCCTCATTTCGAGGCATCCGCAGCCCCCCTGGCGGCTTGTTTCCACACGGCGCTAAACCCAACGGAGGCCGACCCAATTCTACTAAACGGCACTAAACAAAACTAATCTCCCCCCGTCCCTTCCTTTTCCTTCTCTTTCCCTTTCCTGCCCTCGTTGTACTGTCCCTCTTTTTTTATTTTTATTTTTTCCCCTTCCGCTCTTTTCTCTGCCGCCCTTCCTTCTGCTTCTGCTTCATCCATCCTTTTGCTTCTCTTCTCTGCTTGATTGTTCTTGCTTCTTCCCCTTCCTTCCCCTCTGATGCTTCCGCCATCTCGATGCTGGCGTTGACGTAGACCATCTTTAAACGCGCATTCTACGTCAGCGACCCGTTGGGACCAGATCACTGTTTGCCCAATTGCTCTCCTTGCATCCACCCCCTCCCACGGTCGCGCTCAGGTACGACTTTCTCGCTGGCTCGCTATCTCTCCCTCCGGTTCACCATAACAACCACCCCCCTCCCCCGCCACGGTCTTTTGACATTTTTTCTGTTTTAGATCTCGTCGCTCGCTCCTTACAGAACCCACGCTCGTTATTTGTGTGTTTTGGTCTATACTATTTTTTTCTTCTTTTTCGTGAAGGGATCCCCGTTGGATTATCTGCGCCATCCACGACCCCTGCCGCTCTTTTAGATCCGCATTTGTTATCGTCCGATTCTATCGCTCAACACCCCCGTACCGTGTTATTCTAGCCTTCCTTCGACAAGGACGTCTTGATCGACAAATTTCCGATCCTATTGCTGGCCTCGTCGGATCTCGTCTACTGGTGATTTGCGCCTACGGCAAGGGAAATAGAAGAAGTCAGCCCGCGGATCAAGTGGCCAACCCACTCTCCAGCCACCGAACCCATGAATCCTGAGATTGTTAATTGATATTGATTACAACGACTGGATTTTTCACCGTTTTGTTCGGCTTGGTGATTCCCGACTGAGCCTCGCGCCGTCCGCTCCTTTTTTCGATTTCTCGACTTAATAGTTAGCCGTTCCTTTTTTTCGCCAGATACTACACTCTTTTCGCTTCATTATGCTTCCTCCCACGGCAGCCGTTCTTACGGCTTTCTTAACCCTGAGTGGCCTGGATCTGGTTGGGGCTCAGGATCTGAAGCCTCGATTCGTCCCGAAACAGTTCAAAAGACAGATCAACTACAGGGCTTTGTCGACCCCTTCCGCAAATCCCCGTACCTCGGAGCTGGCGAACAACCCCAATACCAATGTCCCGCAGCCGACTGACACAAGAGAGGCGGTAACGACGGCTCCGGTGGCCGATCCGTCTCCTCCAGTCGTGGTTGTTCCCATTACTCTTTCGGTAGATTCGAATGGGGTCACGCATACGATTACAGGTACTCCGCCTGCTGCGACACCGGGTGCCGTAACCTCGACAAGCGCGACATCAATCACGGAGCAGCAGCCGCCTCCCCCTGCTAGCACACCTACGGTTTCCCCAGCGCCACAACCTCAGGAGTCTACTCCCGTGCCTGTTCCCCAGCCTACGGAACGAGAGACTACGTCTCTACCTGCAACTCCTACGGAATCCAGCCAGGATGTGACGGAGACCCCTGCTACACCGACCGATTTGTCCAGTGAGACGACTCCAGCCAACTCCAAACCGACAGGCAGCTCCGTCCCCATTATCGATACTGCGACGACCACGGAGGTACCTCCTTCGCACAAACCGGATGATGTCACAGCCGGCTTGACAAACCCCTCTACTCCAGTGGAGGTGCCCCCGTCCTCGAGCCCATTTCCAACTCCCACCCCGGGACTGGTCCCGGGCTTGGTGTCCGGTGTACTAGGTGGAACTTCCAGCTCGACTGACCAAGCTTCTACTCCTACTCAATCCGAATCCTCTAATGCCTTAAGCTCTACCGATTTGCCTTCCACGCCGAGCCAGTCTGATTCTATACCAAGCCCCACAGACATTATTCGCTCTACTGATGGTATCCTGACTCCCAGCCGGTCGGATTCGTCTATCATTGCCAGCCCTACCGATCTGTCCCAGTCAGGGTCTAGCTCGATTCCCATCATTGATTCGGGGGCGTCTTCAACCACGGCATCCCATTCTCACAACTCTGAGGATAATGCTACGCGCTCGACAGGATCTATCACTCCTACCCATACTGAGACTGCTTCCGCTCCTACCGGGGCCAAAACCAGCAGTGGTGCCAGCAGCACTGGCTCGGATGTCAGCAGCTCCAGCGGCCTCTTTCCTACGATTCCCATTAGCGTGCCTGTAGTGACTCCCCCGGCCTCGAGCGACCCTCTTGATGTGACTGGGGCTTTAAGCACAGGTTTGGGCATAACATCGCCAGCTTCCGGGACTCCTACAAGCAGCTTCCAGCCTGGGCCTTCTGGTTCTTCTGCCACAAGTGCTCTTATCCCTGGCGGATCGATCTCCAACAGCAGGACAGGAACGCAGGATGCTACCGAGTCTCAGAGCGCCACTGCATCCCAGAGCGCCACTGCATCCGAGAGTGCAACTGCTACTCTAAGCTCGTCGGGCTCGCTTGGCACGTCTGGACCTTCGGCACCTACCAGCGGACCAGTAGTCCCCACTGGCACGAAATCGGGACCAGCAGGTCTTTCTTCGACCGCTTTGATTAGTACCAAGCCTCCCTCAGCAGGTTCTACGAACCCGGCGACCCCTATCCCTACCACCCCGCCGGCTCCTTCAAGCACACAACAACCAACGCAGCCTGGCACTACTCATCCAAGCACGCAACAGCCGCCGCAGTCTAGCACCACCCAGCCTAGCACGCAACAACCGCCGCAGCCTAGCACAACGCAAGCACCTGTTGAGACAACTTCAACGCCAGTGCCAGTGCCAGAACCAACGCCCGAGCCTACCACACAGGTCAACACTAGTAGTGACGACAATGACTGGGTGCCTTCCACTATTCTTGTGGAGCCTCCAACTCCCACGACTCACGAGTCGGCTACTTTCACGACCGCGACTGCCACTGGTACGCAACCGCAGCTTCCTGGGTATATCTCACCCAATGGAGGGAATACTCGAATGCCTGAGAATGCAGTCCAGATTCGAATCGGGTTTGACGAGAGACTTCGCTACAGCTTCGTTGCTACAACCATGCTGTCGTCCACTCAAATCTTCCATTATGTCCCGAAAGGTCTTCAGTACGCTCTGGGACTTTCGTATGATCAGATTAAAGTGCACGAGATTCGGCCTTTGGAGATGCATGGATATATTGCAACCACCATTCTGGTGTGGGTTTCACGGACTGATTATCTGTGGAATCTAGAAAACGCCGCTTATAACAGGGACCATATGCACGAGCCTGGGTTTGATAAAAAACTCGAGTCACAGTTCGAAGTTGATTACATGACCCCACCCTCGAGAATTTTCCACCAGCCTGACGAGTCAGTGAACACGCTATTCTCTATGATCGACGATACCATTAGTATCTGGCCCAACGGCCCTCCTGACGCAGACGGGAAAACCCACGATAAGGGCCCGAATAACGGCAATGATGATGACGATGGCAGTGGCTCCAATAGCAACGGTGATGGAGGTGCTAGCAGCAGCGGAAAAGCTCGCCCCAGCTCTGTTGGCATCGGCGTCGGCGTTGTGGCTGGTGCCGCTGCCTACGGTGCAGGCATGTTCTGGGTCGCCCGCCGATACCGGAAGAAGCGTCAATTGCACCAGCGATCTAGCTCGACCGTCGAGCAGATGAGCGAGGGTCATGGTGGCGGCTCGGCCTTTGCTACTGGTGGCCGCATGTCTCGCAACAGCCAGGTCAGCCGAGGAGGAAGCGCCCGTACACAGATGATCAGTGCACCTGTGATGGCAGAGAACTCGCTTGGATGGAACTAGGGCTAAGCCGAGTATATGAGGAAAAAAAATCGAAAAAAGATAGACTGAACCCCACGTGGGTTCACAGTGGGAGTTATGGGGTATAATTATAAAGGAATGAGCAAACTGAAGCGCTCAAAGAAGGGCTCTTCCAGCAGTTCCTCCTCCCACATTGCTCCAGGGATCTATCGACGTGTCTGATTTACCTTCTGATTGTATTCAATTTGGATTGCCAGGCGTCCCTCAAGGACGCCAATTGTTTCTTTTACCCTGTTCTAACATATTCTTCTCTTTTTATTCCCCATCTGTTTTGACCATATTCTTTCTGTTTACATTCCCATCCTTCCCTCTCAACTTTCCTTTCTTACTCTCCTTGACGGTGACCCGGGGCCCAACGAGTTCCCGCTCTCACCCGCAATCATTATTTTCCACTTATAACGTCTTTTCGGACCTCTTTCTTACTATGCCCTAATGGTAGGGTGGTAGGTATCTGACGAATGATGTCCTATACTGCACTACCCTTTCCTTATTTCCTCTCCTGTCTGTCCTTGTCGATATTTTTTTGTACAGATGTATATTTTGCAAGTAGAGAGCGCATGAGCCGTGTGTCTTGTGACACGGAGATTGAATGAATGTGAGATATTTTAAATTTAGTCCTTGCTTCCCCTTGCATACGCCCCGACATGGGTGTGTAAGAGATAAGATTTGGATGTTTCTAAATTGACCGAGTATCTTTTGTGTTACTTTGCTTACTGCCGCAGCCCAAGGGACCGGCCTCCGTTACACCTGTGCGATCCGCGTCGGCACTGAATGTGAAATGAAAGGATCAATGAAGACGAGCTAATGAAAGGATGAAAAAAGAAAAGGAAATTAAATAAAAAGAAAAGAAAGCGCTAAAAGCAAATAATATATACAGAGTAGCACATCGAGATGACAAAAGAGACGGAAGAAGTGATGTATAGAAAAGGGAAAATGGCCAAAAATCAAAAAAGAAAAAAAAAAAAAAACGAAAATAAGAGAATGTTGTGAAACCGCAAGAGTCAAGCCAAAGCCAACTTAGGCAGGCAAACCACCTTACTCGTTCTTCTCCTTCGAGTTACCATTCCATCCCAGCATGGCCAGGACCCCGTTCTCACCGCGTGATTCACGCTCTCGTTTCCGCTGCTCCTTCGCCTGCAGACGCTGCTCCTTGTAGTCGTCCCAGGAGAGGTTGGTCTCGGCGGCGGAACGGGCGTCGGTTCCCATGGAGACATTGGCATTCTGCTCTTCGCGCACTTTCAGGAAGTGACTGAGCGAAGTGGTCTCGTCGGCGGGGATACGCGCTGTGGTAGGCAAGGGGCGGACGGCGGCTTCGCCGGCGTAGGCGCGCAGAGCGGTGCGGAAGGACCACTCGACGGCTTTGTCGACGGGCTCGTCGAAGATGTAAGGGAGGAAGGGGACGACGGCGAGACCGAGCTAGACGGAGGAGGAAGAAGAGGGGTTAGTTTAATCTGACAGGATGGGACCCCGCAGAAGCGAGGGGATCTCGTGCTCATGCTTGTGTGGACTGTGGAACAAGGACTCACCCCGATCGGCGCCCAGGTACGCAGGAACACCATCTTGGAGTTCTTCAACATGCGCCCGGAGTACTTGACTACCGAGTGGATCGTGAATGCCGGCAGTCCCATGCTAGCGATACTCTGGAACACGGCGCGCTTGGCCATCACCATGCGGTAGTCCTCGATGAGGGGAATCTCGGTGGTCGGCCAGGGAGTCAAAGTGTCGGACGAGCTGCTGCCGGCCGGGGAATTGGACGACGAAGTGGGCTCCCCGGCGCGCAGGGACCCGGCGATGTTGCCCGTGGCCATGCCCTTGACGACGTCGTGCTGGGAGAGGTCCTTGGCGTCCTTGTAGGCCTCGCCGGGCGGGGCCAGCACGCGCCGGTTGCGCAGATAGGCCTTGTAGCCTTCATGGACGACGTCGCCGATCAAGTAGGTCCAAGAGATGGCGTACGCGGTGCGCACCAGGTAGGGATGGGCGACGGGGCGGAAGGACTCGCCAATGTCGGAGGTGTAGGCGACATAGCGATGGGCGGAGAGAAGGACCGTCCGCAGGCGATTGGCGTAACCGGCGTACCGGTAGGGGGTTTCTTTGGAGTCGACGGAGCTGAGAGAGAGAGAGAGAGCGTTGTTAGCTTGACGAGAGCATCGAGTTGAGCGCGTTGAAAAGGCAGAAAGCCAATGGATCGACTATGCGGGGAATTTCGCATGATCGCAATCGGCGGTTGCGGGGAGAGGCGGAGAAGGGCTTTCAGGCACTCAAGACACACCAGCACCCCAGAGAACACTGCAGCAAGCAGAATCACACATACTAGGGGGAGTAGATGTCGTCGTAGAATGCATCGTCACGGTCCACCATTTGCTGGAGCTGAGGAGAAAGCTTGCTCCGAGGATGGGGCTTGGGAGTCTCCTCGGGGAGCTCCTCGTCCTTGCGCGGTCCCCAAAACATGATGTGCAACGAGGCTGGAGAAATTAATTCCGTGAGTATAAAGTGACGGTGTGAGTGCGAGGAAAGTGACCAAAGAAGAGCTTACCAGGTATGTAAGGGAGGGGAAGAGGAGGGGAGGAAAAGATGTCAAGGGTGAGGGAGGAGAACTACAGAGCTACCGGGCGAAGGAAATAAAAAAAAAAACACAGCCATGGAGCTGCTCGCGTGAGCAGTTGCCCCGATATTAATATGAACCAGTTATCCTAGTATCCTGAGTACTCCGTAGTAACCGACAGCTCGCATAGCCGGAGGAATTGCCAGCGAGTCGCAGGGATGAATTCATTCCCCGAGGTTGTTGGGCGACGTTGCCACCTGGTTGGTCTTATGTCTATTGCTCATCGGACTGCCATGCCGTTGCATTTAGGTTCACTCTGGACTTGGTTCCTCTCTGTCTGCCAGGTGAATCCCCAAGAACAGGCACAAAGTAGACTTCGACATGCGATTCCATAGAATTGCCGGTGCTTCTTCCGGGCTTTCCCTCGTCGCTCGGGCCAGTCCGGATGGTCAGGTGATGCAGAGACGGATGATGACTCAGCTCTGACTCATCCCAGACTATACCCCAACAGGCAAGGTGTGCAGCCGCAACTTCCATCGCAACCCGAGCGACTCGTCGTGCCTCTCATTTGCACCGCTTCATCCCACTGACCCTCCTCCCTCGTCGTATCACTTCCCTTCCTCCAATCCGTCAGAATGGTTGCCTACTACCAGATCGCCGGCAAGAAGGTCGGCTCCCACGTTGTACGTCCCCTCCCCCTGTGTCCGCCCGCTCCCTGTCCCCTGATCCAAAACTCTTCTCCGCGGCTAGCTTCTCGCCTTTGCCGACGACACCTCCCGGAGTCCTGATATAACTGACGTCTCTCTTCTCGCGCTTTAGCTCGCCATGGGCGTTCTGGGCACCCTCTTCGGTGGTGTTTTCCTCGCCACCCGCGGCGGTGGTGAGAAGAAGCAGGCTACTCCTCCCATCCAGGCTTCTTCCAAGGACGAGGAGACTTTCATCCAGTACGTTTTCCCTTGTCCATCTGGCCCGGTCGACGGGCGATATGCTGGATTTGCCTCTGTCGCATGTCTCTCTAATGCACACGACTTGCATTGTGTCAATATTGAGCTGGGACGGAGACCCAAGTCCGCATCTAGGGGCGGTCGGAATCCCGCCTCGAAGCTCGACTTATTCCATCAATGATCCAAATACTAATTGGCATCACTACAGGGACTTCTTGAAGAGCGTCAACGGTGACGAGAAGAAGAACAGCCATTAAATAAGCTCCGTCTATAATGAGGAATGAGCCGAGGACAACCTCGGTCCCATCAAGTCCTGGGCATGAGATAAATCCATCTATCCGAGACGCGACTGCCGACTGTGTGACAAGGAAGCTACTGTCAAAGGGGAGAGCCAGGGCTGGAGTCCTGGCGGAGTGATGCATGTATTGGACTCGCTGGGACGGTGCCAGTGATGGTTGGGTGTGTGATCTGTACATATAGAGGTATACACCGCATTGAAGTTCCGCTTTCTATTGCTGGTAAACTGGGCCGGGGCTGGGATTTCCTTCTAGAACTGTAGGGAGCTGCGTAGGATCCATCGGGTTGGAGGTCATGTTTGGGGGTTATTCCAGTGAGAAACATTGATGGGCAGTAACCATCCACTAGTACAAGATGCAAGAGGAGAAAAATAGAGTAAACTAACTAATTATGATTGAAAACAGAGCGATAGTTAACTGATAACTATCTGGTAACACGGCTTAGTCACCTGTTGAGGTGTGTTTGGTTATCAAGTATCGACCCATCCATTTCTCCGATATCTTCATCCATTCCGTCTTCATTCTCCCACACAGTTCCCACCTCCAATTCCACCATGAAGCCCATCCCATTTCCATTAGCCCTCAACATTGGCACGGATATCGTCCACCTCCCCCGGATCAGCCGTCTACTAAACCGCGGAGGCTATTTCACCCGCTTCGCGCGCCGCATCCTCTGCGAACAAGAACAGCGCGATTTCCGCACCAGATTCGCCCTGCCTCTTCACGCTATATCCCCCGCCGTTTCTGCCGAATCAGATCCTCCCCGCGAACCGCCTACCATTATTTCCGCCGACATGACGCGCTGGCTCGCCGGTCGATTCGCCGCCAAAGAGGCCGCACGGAAAGCCGCGCCCACGGGAGCCGCGACGACGGGGTGGAAAGACGTGATGGTCCGCGTGGGCGAGGCCGACCAGGAAGGTCGTCCGGAGGTTGTATACTTGGGATCGGAGGGAGGAAGAGTGGGGAAATTGTCGATTTCGCATGACGGGGAGTACGTGGTGGCTACGGTTCTTGCGGCGGGGTGATCAAGAGACATGGCGAATACAGTCTCACTCACTCACAACAGATCCATGGGTACAGTATCCAGGAATAGCCACGCGAGAGGGAAGGAGCTTCTTACGCTTTTCATATGGCATTCACTGTCGAATCCGAGGCCCGACAGCTCCTTTCCGCGCGGACCTCCGCTTAAGATGGCACAGGGGACATACGAATGGCCTACTTAAAAGCCACAGCGAGAACTTCTCCAATGCATTGGGTTTACTCTCCACACGCACCCCGCACGGGAATCGAGGGAAAATTCCCTGTGAGGATATAGAAGAATATGGAATAACTGATCCTGGAGGGGTCTGCTCCCCTGGCCTTGCGTTATTATGGGTCAGGCGGAAGTGCCCGCTCGCTTCATCGCTTCGCTTCTTCCATCCCCCGGCCGTTCCTCGGCGCCTCACTCGGTAACCAGCCTAAATACAAACCATCTCGTCCTCTTTCGCATTATATATAAGGGACCTTGATATTGGATCTGTCCTGTTGTAACTGTAACTGCATCTCTTGCCCCTATCTGCTTGTATCGAGTCACTGCGGGGTAACTGGTAATCTGTAAGTACGGCTCTTCTGGTTTGCTATATCCGATCAAACCAACCTATCCCATTCGGTTGAGATGCGTGGAAAGGACCAAAAGTCCAATAACTGATTCTTCAGGCAAATGCCGTTCTCCCACCACAGCCACTCGGGCCAGTTCTGCCCCGGCCATGCCAAAGACTCCCTCGAGGAGGTGATTCAGCTGGCTATCTCGAAGAAGTTCAAGACCTTCTGTCTGACCGAGCATATGCCCCGAGGGTCCGAGGACTACTATCCAGAAGAGGTGCGCCTTTTCTACACCTTCGTTGCGTCGTATCTAACCCCCCTCAGATCGAGGGTAACACGACCATGGCCGGCATGGTCGCCAACGAAGCCGCCTACTTCCAGGAGGCCCGGCGACTACGGGAAAAGTACGCCGACCAGATCAAGATCTTGATCGGGTTCGAGACGGACTGGATCCGGCCGGAATCACGGGCACTGATTGAAGAGTCGCTGAGTCGACACCCCTTCGAGTTCTTCATGGGCTCGGTGCATCACACGCTGACAGTGCCGATTGACTACGACCGGCCGATGTACGAGAAGGCGCGGGACCTAGCCGGCGGCACGGACGAGCGTCTGTTCGAAGTGTATTTTGACGAGCAGCTGGATATGTTACGGCAGCTGAAGCCGCTGGTGGTGGGACATTTCGACCTGATCCGCCTGAAGAGCGACGACCCCGAGCGCAGCCTCCAGCAGTGGCCGGGGGTGTGGCAGCGGATCCTACGCAATCTGGACTTCGTGGCGTCGTACGGAGGCATTTTGGAGTTGAACTCGGCGGCTCTGCGCAAGGGGATGAGCGAACCGTATCCGAAGGCGGAGATTTGCCAGGTGAGTCCTTGAAATACTATGGGACCCGGTGACAAGCAAAGTTAACGCGGTTCAACATTTAGGAGTTCCTCAAGCTAGGAGGTCGGTTCTGTCTGTCCGACGACAGCCACGGATTGGACCAGGTGGGACTGAATTTCCACCGGGTGCTGTCGTTCATCGAGAGCGTGGGCATCTCGACGCTGCATTATTTGGACCTGGGCGACGGAGTCGCAGTGGACGGGCGATTTCCCCGGACTCAGATCCGGTCGATTGGGCTGGAGGAACTGAAGCAGGAAGCGTTTTGGGCGAGAGACAGGATGGCTTAGGATTCAGCAAACAGAGTATAGGTAACATGCAATCCTATATGTAACGGTAATACGGCATCCAGTATACCCCGATAGGTGTATATTACAAACCTCCGTACCTGAAATACGCGGGCGGTACCAAACCCCACTTGGTCTATTTATTTTTCTTTTTTTTCTTCCGTTCGCCCCTCCTCCCCATCTTCTTATCCTCATCGTCATTCTCATCTATTCAATCCCCCCCCGCCTAGTAAACTATTTCCATCATGGGTGTCACTAAGGAGGTCCTCCAGGAGGGTAACAAGCTGGATTACCCCAAGAAGGGTGACCAGATCTCCATGCACTACACCGGGTGCCTGTATGATGAGAGTGCCCCCAAGAACATGGGCACCAAGTATGTTCTCTTCTCGCCTTTTGACCTTGGATGCTGGAGCTAACGCACCCTCTAGGTTCGACAGCTCCGTCAGCCGTGGTCCCTTCAAGACCGCCATCGGCGTGGGCAGCCTCATTCGGGGTGAGCCTTGCCCTCTTCATGTTCATTAGATTTCTTCCTGGTGGCTGACCATTGCAACAGGCTGGGACGAGGGTGTCCCTACCATGAGCCTCGGCGAGAAGGCCATCCTGACCATCACCGGGTGAGTATTTATATAAATACGACCAAACATCCCCGCTTGTAGAGATAGAAAGCTAACGAGTGAGCAGCGACTACGCCTACGGTCCCTCGTATGTTCATGTTCCTTCCCGTTCCTGATCTCCCGAAGTGGAGAGAGGAACCGGTGGAAGTAGTGGTTATGCTAACGATGGCTTTTCTAGGGGCTTCCCCGGTCTGATCCCTCCCAACGCTACCCTTGTTTTGTAAGTTCTCGCTCTTTTCTCTTGTTATGACGAAGAGAGACGTACATGAACGTACTAACTATCCCATTCACAGCGAGGTCCAATTGCTTGGCATCAACGGCAAGACTATCTAAATTGGATTAACCTAGTAAGGCTTGGGAAGTTGGAGGTATTTCTGGTTTAATGTTGGTGAATTTATATTGTTTAAATCTACGTAACAAAATCGGTGGCCCTCTGCCTCTTTCTTACTTCTACTTCTTTTATAGGAGTGCGATTGTTGACATATCAGTTCCTTCTGAATCAAGGAAGCTTGTAAGTACACTGAACAGCATATGTCTGGAAGTGTGTAAGGATAGCGAATCACCCGACGACAGTGCCTGTCATGGATGACTGCATGGCGCATCATGCATTGCATCCCATTTAGCCATGCATGGTGCCTTTGGAAGTTCTCTCCACCAACTCCCCTCCGCTGATCAACCCCCTCCTCATCCTTTGTGGCGGCTATCGCGCAATCCCATTGAGATAGTCCATCCCCTCCTTCCGATACGTGTCGGCCTCGACATAGCTCTGCTGGCGGGGCAGTCGGAAGACGAAATTCGACGGCTCCTGCAGCGCATACGGCTGCCATGGCACAATCCGAGGCGCTGCAGGGTAGACAGAACTCCACCCGTTAGCTCATCGTACCTTAGTGTGAAGCTCGGGAGCCTATTACTCCACAATCATGCGGGGAAGAAGCAAACCACAGAGAACATACCGCCGTGGCCATTGGGATTCAAATCCGTCGCGAATGACGTCCACATGCGAGCCGCCAAGTGGCCCAGCTCCAGACGCGCCGGGTCGTCTCCTAGGGGCGTCATGGCCTGGTCGGGATTGGCGAAGACGAAGGGAATCTGTACGGATCTCATCAGCATCCTCTTTCAGTTCCTAGGCAGGTAGGTAAGATCGTAAGTGATGGCGCCCACTTCGGCAAAATGTCCCACGCCAATCGTGCTGGACGAGTTCAACGCCGCTACATCCCACCGATAGCTATACACCTCCTTGCCGGCTTTCGTCATCGTCTCTGCCAACAGTCGTCGCGGCGCCACCATGGTGATATCCCCCGCCATCGACTCGTACCGCTTATACATGGTGCCGAGCTGCGGCCAGGTCATGTTGCCCCAGCCGTAGGGACACCCGACGGCCGGATCGTTGGGATAGTAGGCCAGGAGCTTGGTGGCTTGGTGACGATCAAGAACCCATCGTTTGGAAGCTGTTTACATCAGTCTCGCCTTCTCTACCCCTACTTCTCTGACATACAGCTAAATGGTCCGATATGCGTAAAGGACTTACAGATCAACTGCTCCACGCATTCCTCGTCTGTATCGGTGCCCGTCGTACCGAAGCTTGTCCCCTCGTCGGTATTCGTCCCCAGCAGGATCGGCACCGACGCGAATCGGCCCTCCGTGAAGCTGATCCGGGGGTACTCGCGGATGAAAGTGCCGTCGACGGCAGCGAACCACTCGAGTCCTTCAAAGGCGTTATCGTAGAACGTTGTGTATGGCACGTTTCTAAGGCATTGCAGGGTATCGGGTGCACCGTAGCAGCTGGTTCCGTTAGCTTGTTTCGTATTCTTCTTGTTAGTCCTGCGGACGTGGGTTTGAAGGATATACCCGGTCTTGTTGACAATTCGATCATACATAGGCTGATACCAGTTCGTGCCGTTCCATGGCGGGCCCACTGCGTTTCCGGACTCCATGATTGCTGAGATTGGCGTCAACACATGCACACATCAAGACGACGAGATCGTGACGATTGTATATTTACCAGCTCTGAAAAGGCCCTCGTGGTCTCCCCCGTTGGCAACTAGATGCGCTCCAACACTATACGCTCCTCTGCACCATGGCATCCGCATTAGCACTCTCTCGCGGGCATACTCTGTGCGAGAACAGAGGGAAACACACGCTGATTCTCCCCATATGGCGACCCTATCCGGATCACCACCGAAGGCGCGGATATTCTCCTGGACCCATTTCATGGCCACACGTTGGTCACGCAGTCCGAGGTTATTGCTTCCTGACTTCTATTTGTATTCTCTCGTCAATTCCTTTCCGTTTGATAAAAGGGACTACATGGAGTGAATGAACATACCCTAACCTCCTCCGAGTCTAGAAACCCAAATGCAGCCATGCGATAGTTGATCGATACGCCCAGCACAGGTGATCCGTTCTCTGCACCTTGCTGGATAATGTAGCTCATGTTATACCTGTTCTCGCACCACACATAGATTAGCTCATAGGTCAGACAAGCATGATATAACATAGCATCCCACCACCGAAATCAATTCCACATAGCCGGCAGTACTGTAAAGTGGAAATGATCGAAATATACTGCACTGTATGTACCTCGGATCAGCCGTCGCCCCCTGCTGCCATCCACCACCGTAGATCCACAACAGAACCGGGAGTAGCTCATCTCCTTCTGCCTTCTCCTTCCCCTTCCCAGGAATCTGAGCCCTGGCCCCGTCCCTCGCAGCACCAGATGAATAATCATTACCGCTCCGCCACGGCCGAATGATGTTCAAATTCAGGCAATCCTCACTCAGCTGGATCGTACCGGCCTTAATCAACTTCGTCTCGTCGGATCCGTAGCCCGGACAATCGAAGCCGTAGGCTGTTGCGTTGTAGGTTTTTTCTTCTGAGGTATTGTTAACTTTTCTTCCCTGCCCCTCTCCCCATCTATACATGTGCATACTGAAATGCTGGTATAAATATAAAAGGAGGGGGGGGGGGGGAACTAACTATACACCCTCTTCACATCCGACGGCATAAATCGCACCGGCTCATCCGCGTACTTAATCCCCAGGAAGACATCCTGTCTGAACTCCGGGGTTGAGCGGCCTTGAAAGACCACGGAGGGATGGTCTGAGCCATGGGATGATATAGTGACTTTCGGGGGGAAGGGAGGAATCGTTGACGGAGAAGATGGTAGCGCTGAAACAGAAGCAGAGAGGACGAGGGGGAGGGAGAGGACAGAGGAGAATAGAAAGCTACAATGAGGACGAGGACGAGGACGGGTGGGCATTGTCATTGTTACCGGGGGTTATTAGACCTCAGGATCAATTGGACTGGTAGTAGAATAGGATGGAGGTTAATTTATCGAAACTCCGAGGACTTGTCTGCCCCACAGGAGTAATAATTGAATGGATATGGGATGCAGTGAGGGGGCATGGCATGCTAGATGCCTGAGACTGATCTATAGCTCCCGGATAGGCTCGTTATAGGTGGAAATAGACAACGACGCCAGCGGACTAGAAGACTAGGCATCTTGGGGGGGGGAATTTCTCCGTAACAAGACCTTTCTCCAGCAAGAGACAGGCTGATAGGTTGGTAATGATCCTCGGTATAAACAGTCAATTAATCTATTGGATACTTTCCGCTATACTTGGCTTCTAAAAAAAAAAAAAGAACATCCCTCGTCCTGCCCGTCGGTATATCCACTTATACCGCCTCCCAAAACAACGCTGGGAACATACATGCAAGGAAATAGAGACAAGAAAGAAAGGGGTTAAAAAAAAAAGACGCAGAGATCCCAAACACCCGTGAATATAGACTAGACCAACCGCCAATTACTGCTATCAGCCCTCTACCAACGGCATGTGTTCTGTCGCGCCACGCTATGCTGCAAGCGTACAAGGTATCATATATCGAACAAGGGTTTGGAAAGTATCACATCAAACGGACTCAGTGCCATGCTGCCGTCCGAATTGATGGCCAAGAGGAGGCAATATGGGAATGAGGGATATGATGGACAGTAAATGAAGAAAAGAAGGAGAACAGAAAAGGAATAGAAATAAAAGAACAAGGGGTATGAAGGAGTCGCATGACGGATATGCAAGCCGTCAATCACCTTTGTAACGGTCCCCAAAGGAACGAGTCCCGCTCGTTCCTTTTGCAGGGCTGGGAAAACGCTCTCGCACAGATGCGCCGGTATGGAGACTGGACCCGGACCGATTGAACTCAGGTGCTACTCGTGTTTCGTCTAATAAACCGGAGCCACTCCTGGACTCTAGCCCGTCATTGAGCTCAATCAAGTCACCTGTGCCCCGACGGCTGAGTTTTGGGCTCATGGCAGGAGAGGAAGCGCCTTGCTGCAGCTCGTTGAAACTCGTTTTTGCCCGGGTGGTCATCTTTCTGACCCAGCCTTCGACGGCCCCGCCGATGTTGTCAAGACTAGTCGTCGGCGTGTTCGAGTTGGCCGTCGACGCGTTCTCCGTCGTGCTTTCGAAATTTGGCGGAGTCGGAGCCGGGGCGAGGTTTGGAAGATGCTGAGCAAACCATTTGCTGAGACCATCCTGGGCTGGCCCCGGCGCCATGACGTCGCGGTCCATGGTTCCGACACCCGGCGCCCCCGAGAGCTGCATATTACTGCGCTGGCGTTGATGGCGGGTTTTAGGCCTATAGTTGGAGGAACCCCTGGACGCCGACGAATCCGCGTGGGATCGGGAGGAAGCGGCCGAGGACAAGGGGGGTTCGATGGGTGACGAGGAGGCAGACGGAGTGGCAGTCCTATCCCGTCCTGACACCGACGTCAATCCAGAGTCCGTATAGGACACTGATTTTCGTCGGGTGCGTGGGAAGAATCCTAACGCGCGGCGAGGCACCCGGCCGATCTCTACAGGCTCGGGGAATCCATCAATCTGAACCCACGACTCGTGTTTCCAGATGCGATCACCCTCCGCCTCCTCCGTCGTGTCCGGCGTCTTTTGCCCTTCGAACGGGCGAGGAGAATCTGGGTCAGGCACCGGGGCGATCGAGCTCCCGTTCGGATCCTCTAACGATTTGCGGCGGGCATCCTCGTCGTCTAGCAAATTGCCCTGGCCCGGAGGGCTGACAGGCCGGCCCTTGACCGAGCAGGAGTCCACGGGCAGCAGAACGGTCTTGCGGCATTGGATGCTGTCCATGGGCCAGAACCCGTTCGCCTTTCTAAATATTGCCGGCTGGCAGCCGTATCGTATCGTCACCCCCGTGATCGAATCCGTTGCCAGCACATGATGGATATATGCCAAAGCCTCCTCGTCCTGCTCCGGGTCGATTGCGGAGTGATCCGTCCGGTCGCTGGAGTCTCGGCGTTTGTGCCGAGTACTGGGGTGCCCCGGCTCGGCCGTATCTGCCAACAGCAGCGCCTCCCGTTTCTTCGCCTGCACTAGAGCCTGCCGTTCTTCCTGGGTACCGGCACCGATTTCTGGGCCGGACGGTGCGGACGGACCCCACGCCGCAGGACCCGTCGTCCGCGATGCCGTCCTCATGTACGGATCCGGCCGCGAGGGCTTCCGGACATGCGACCGAGCGGAGCCATTTGTGGCCGGGCGGGCGATATCACTCCCCAGCACCGACGAGGCCAGGCTCTGCAGCGACGACCATGACGAGTCCAGGAAATCCACCGCCGCGCGGGACGAGTCGGCGAAGTTGACCTGGCCCTTCCCCGACGCATAAAACCCCCCCAGCGCGCTGTTCAGACCGTTTCGGCTGGGCGACTGCGTGGCACGGGACGGATGGCTTTTGGGAATTGGCGATACGCCTCGAGATGGGAAAGGGGAAGGAGTGGTGCCGCGGGAGCGAACGGTGGACGGGTCGCGGGACGACATAGCCGACAGACCGGTGGACCGCAGCTGTCGCCCATTCTCATCGTCGTCATCATCCATGAAGGGCACGAAACGGCGCGTACGAGACCGGACGGTGGAAGTGGACCGGCGACTGGTATTGGTGCTGGTAGTCCCAGGGCTTAAGGCATCGGTAAACCCGCTCTGGAGACTCATCCCTGGCGACAAGAAAGGCGTACGAGAGGGAGAAGGTAATTGCTTCTCGGAGGGGAGAGAAAGGAGGAGGAGGAGAATCAACTCAGGGTGTGCGATAGCCTAGGCAAATTGCCATCGGAGGGTCCCTTTAACAGACCATGCGGCATGCAGCCTCCAGATCGCATCCGTGTCCTTTCAACGGGGGGGAAGGGAACCGCGAGAATGCGGGCAATGAGGGGCAAAGGGGAAAAGATGAGGGGTCAAAGAGAGAGAGAGAGAGAGACAGAGAGTGTGTGGAACAAGTGGCGCAGGAGAATGGTCGAGCAGAAGGGGTCGAATGGAGACGAATGAAGGGAAGTGAAAGGTCGAGGATTCGGATTGTCGGTTGGGGCGATTTTAGCCTCGTTGATGACGACTCCCCGGACTTGTCGCAGGCGGGGACGTCTCACTTGCCCCCCTCGACCCCAGGGCGTCTCCGAGGGCGCGGAGCCGAGTCTGTTCCATTTATCTTTCTTCCGATTGGAATTGAAGCTTTTTATGCTCTCTCTCGCTCCCCCCGGTGCACGGATTCACGCGGCCAAAAGGTACTTGGGCTGTACTTCACATTGGGCGGTGGCTCTTCCCAACTCTGCGTACCGTCGAGGTACCCGCCACCGGCAGCTCTCCTGCCTGCTTGGGAACCCGGAGGATGCCGCTTTAACGCATCTCGAATCGCACGATTTGCATGGGACCAGCCCCAGTGGCCGGTGTCTTATACCTGCTCGGGGAATTGCTCGACGAGGCAAAAGAGTGGCTGTTGAAACATACGGCAAGAGAGCGCCGGGTGACCGAGAGTATATCAAGAGCCTAGCAGTCTCCCGGTGCGCGAGCCATGGGCTGTACTCAGCAGTAGCATTGTTCCCGATTATTGACGTGCAAGGGCGAGAGATATGGAATCCTTCCATGGATCGCCGATCCGCAGGTACTGCCCAAGTAGGTAGTAGCCTCGATCCAGTCGTACGTCACTGGCCCTTCTTTGTCCCATGCGACTGCTCGTGCTACAACACCGCCATGACGGCGATTGGTTCTAATTCTAATTCGAATTCTAATTATAATAAGGGAGTGGCCCGCTCCGTCCTTCTTGTTCAACGAGTCGATCAACTCTCCTCTCTTGCCCCTGTGCATCCCCGTCATGGCGAATATCTCCTGTATGCTGAGTCCGGCGCAAGAGCAGATCACAACGCCCGCCTCGGCCTTTCGCACTGAAAATGAATTACTGTCGCAGATCATCACGGGCGTCATCCAGAGGGTTCGACACAAAGAGCTGGTCTATACGGACGTCGACCCCGCCTGGGGCTCCCATATCGTCCACTCGTTAAACTTCCACGACAACGAGGAGAGCGCCTGTTCTCGGTAAGTGAACCCCTTCGCGACGACGAACATGCGACGAACAGGACCCCCTGACTGGTTTTGGGGGATGATCAGGTTACACTATAATTCCGTCACCAGGGTGCTGTGGGTGCGACTCATGCCCGAGGAGATCCACGCATGCCACCAACTCTGGGTGCGAAACGAGAACTACAACTGGATGGTATCGGGCCAGTTGACGCTGGAGGAATTGAAGAAGTTGCGCACGAAAGTGGGAATGCGTAAGTCTGTCGCCGAACTTGCATCCACAAAATGTACCACTTGCTGACCCAGGCCCTGACCAAGCCATTCGGACGTTCAAACCCCCCTACCACCAATCGTGCAAGGAGCCGGATCTTTTCATCGCCCCCGGAGCCCAGCGACTGCCCTCCGTCGTGATAGAAACCGGATGGGATGAGGCCTACTCCCGTTTGCGAAGCGACGTCGACCTCTGGCTGCTCGGTGGGAAACCATACGTCAAGGTCGTGATGCTGCTGAAATGGACCCGAACCTCGGACTCCAAGGTCACAGGGACCATTGAAGTATACAGTCGCGACCTGACCGGTATTCCGGCAATAAGACAGAGCGAGGTAAGTATAATACCCCCAAACGTGAGTTTCTCATCATCTGTGGTAGTATTGACAACCATGACGACAGATTGTGTTCCCGGCGTCGACCGCAGAAGAGGCAGGAAATCTTCGCCTCACTCGGGGCGAATTGTTCGGGGAGGTCGACACGCCCGGAAGAGACCCGGACGATATCTTGCAACTGAGTATCGAATCCTTGCGCATGGTGGCCCGTAATGCCCTTCAGATTATGAAGTTGAGTCCGGCATGATTGTTTTAATTTGGAATGATACCCAACGGTGTTTGGGATTCAGAAAGTCTGGCGTTCGTTATCATCTGTACAGTTAACCTAGGCGTAACGGAAGGTAATTTCATTCCTTGAATGGTTCATCTAATGATAATACAGGAAAATAAAGCAAGATCCGGTGCTCTATACACAAAAAACAAACATTTCTCGTAGCCGTACTAGAACCCAGGTGTATACCTTGAAAAGCAAAGAATTGGCGGGAAAATATCGGGGATTATATCCAGTAGATGGAAAGGGGAGCGCAGAACAGGCGGAGAGGGAGGAGAAGCAAGCGGTATTCACCAGTCGGATAGAAGTAAACAGGGTAGGAGAGCGTCAGGTAGGATCACGGCACATGGGAATCAATCACTCCGGAGGCTCAATCATCTCTGCTGACGGTAGCGCCTCAGCTTCCGAGGCGCCTTCCGACTCGGAGACCCATTCCTTCTCGGAATTAGCCTTGGTGGAGGGAGTCTGGGCCGGTGGCGGAATCACTCGAACGCCTCCAGCACGAGTAAAGAAATCTTCAGTCCGAAGCCCCCGAACCTCGCTGGGATCGACGGACGTCATTTGCTGTCCGGCTGCCTTTTTCTGTCGAATGAGCTCGCGGACGGGAACCATGGCCGCATCGCGACAAGCCTCCTTGATGTCGCTGCCCGACATCCCCGCCATTGCTTTGACTAGGTAGTGGAGGTCGAAATTCTCGCGGTCCACCTTGGTGTCCTTGAGAATAAGGCTCAGAATCCGGAGACGCTGCGGCGCCGGGGGTAGAGTCACGGGGAATTTCTTGGGCATTCGCCGGAGAATCGCTTCGTCGATATCCTGAATCCGGTTGGTTGCACCCAGCACGACAACACGTTGAGGTTCGCCGGAAGAATTGGCGGAAGTAAGACCGTCCCAGTGAGTCATGAACTCGGCTTTAACCATACCACTCGCTTCATGTTCGCCGCTGCGCCTGGTTCCCAACACGGCGTCGATCTCGTCGATGAAGACGATGGAGGGTTGCAGCTTTCGGGCCAGCGAAAAGACCGCATTGACAAGCTTGTTCGAATCACCATACCACTTTTCGGTCAAGGTCGAGATATGCAGGTTGATGAAGCAGGCCCCGCTCTCGTGCGCAAGAGCCTTCGCCAGCATGGTCTTCCCGCATCCGGGCGGGCCGTATAGCAGAACACCCGACGGGGCCGTGAGGAGGGAGGAGGTGGAGGTATATAGATGAGGCATGGTGAGGGGGTAGATCACCGATTCTTTCAGCTCTTCGATGATCTCGCTCAAGCCACCGATGTCCTCGAAGGAGACGGGGATGTCATCCGGAGCCACCACATCCATCGCAATCGCCTGTTCGTACTGATTGAGAATCAGCTCTCCTCGTTTGGGTCGGCGGCCTTTCTTCCCTTCGCCGCGCGGCGCCTCGTCCTCCGACTCTTCTCCTCCATCTAATTTGCGTAGAATTGCGGCGGACTTGCGCCGTTGTTCCTCCTTCTTCTGGCTTTCGGGGTCGAAATCAAGGCGGGAGAGGAGATAGCGAATGAGAAAATAAGCCGAAGCCGACTGGGAAGATATCATTAGTCAGTATGCATTAATCCGGGCGTAGAAGGACATACCGTGCCGGCAACCATCACCAGCTCTTGCAGGAATTGCTGCCATCGTGGACCGCGCGCGGAAGCCATGTCGGAGCCTCGGCAAAGGAGAGATGGAAGAAGGGGAAAGTCTGCGAAATAATCGACACAGGAAAACAGCCAACAAACAAATATTTAGAGTAAACCAGGCGAGTAGTTTCCCGAGACCAGCAACAGGACAAGAGGAGATCGATAGATGCGAGAGATGCAAGCGAAACCGGACGTCGGCGAGAGTAGGTGTGGCGCGGGTGGCTTGCCTCGGTCACATGTCACATGTCACATGCTTCACCGCCTGTCGACGCGTGCCGTCATGTCAGCTCGCGTTGCATCCCGTTGTCTTGTATCCTTCCTGCATACTGGATATCTATATATACGCAGATATACGCTTATAAGTATATAATTATACCCCGGCCGATATCCATATTCCACCCCCATCACCAGCATGCCAAAGCGAAAAGGAGCTACCAGGTTTTCGGGCGTCGCCCCCGGGTCCGACGACGAGGATTTGATGGAGGTCAACGAAACCCAGGAGGAACGTCCCACGAAGAAAGCCAGAGGCAGACCGCGCTCGAAGTCTACGGAGGCCAAACCACCCGCGCAGACGAAGAAAGACTCGGAAGCTCCACCTGCAGAACCCACGACGAGGAAAGGGACGCGACGCGGTCGACCAAAGAGCTCTAGAATCTCAGCGCAGGCAGCAGAGGCACAAGAGCCGGAAAAGACCCAAGAGTCAGGCAACGCCACGAAGGAGGATGATATGCAGGCTGGAGAGAATGGCTCGGCTGCCATTGGCCAGGCAGATGACGCGCAGGATGCCCCCAAGTCCAAGAAACCTGCGAAACCTGCAAAGTCTGCAGGCACGCGCGGTCGGAAGAAGGGAAGCGTGGGGAGCCAGCTCAAGACAGACGGAGAATTTGAGTACACCCCAACTGTGACGCGACAAAAAAAATCTCCAGCAAAAGCGAAGGAGCAGCCACCAGCAGGAGCGCAGCCGAAGAGACAACAACGGAAAACCCGCATGCAAGCCGAGGCCGAGGCTGAAGCGCCCGAGACTGAGAACGAGGCGACGGATGCACCCGAGGAGGTTGAAGAGACAATGTTGCAGGAAGAACCTGTGGTGCCGCGTGCTGCTTCATCCTCGCCCACCAAGCGTAGGCAGTCGACGCAGCGGAACCTGCTAAGTTCCCCGACAAAGCGCAGAAGCGAACTCGTAGGGGACGAGGAGCAAAGTGGCGGAGAGCCGGAATTACGACGCCGGATCGGCGAACTGACGCGGAAATGTGATACTCTGGAGAGTCGATATCGCACCCTCAAGGAAATCGGAGTTGTGGAAGCAAATGCTACCGTGGACAAGCTACGGAAACAGTGCGAATTAATGAAGATTGGTGCGCCTTCTCTCTCCCTTGGATGCCTGTCCTCGTGCCCGCTAACTATTCCCAGCATCGGACAATGTAATTGCGTCGTTGAAAGAAGAACTAGGAGCGCAGAAAGCGCTAGGCCAGCAAAGTCGAGCGCTGCAACAACAGCTGGATGAGCGTGATGCCGAGATTGCGCAGCTCAGATCGCAGGCCGAGGAGGCATCGTCTCAAGTGACGTCGGCCCAAACAGAAGCCAAGGCTCTTAAGACCAAGCTTGCTGCTGCCCGGAATACCGCCGCAAGCCTAGAAAACGCCGCAATCAAGGTCCCTGGGAGTGCAATCAAGGGTGGTGCTGCGAACCGTGCTAATGCGGCGGCCAATGCCGAAGCTGTGCAGGCTGCCCAGTTCGCGCAACTCAAGGAGGACCTATATAGCGACCTGACCGGACTCATCATCCGCGACGTCAAGAGAAGGGAAGCCGACAACCTGTACGATTGCATCCAGACTGGTATCAACGGAAGTAAGTGCACTGAACTTCGCGTCCATTCGACCCCTTTCTATGCCAGGATTGTTGTACTAACCGGCAACCAGCTCTTCATTTCAAGTTGGCTGTCCCTCTGGACGAGGCCGCTGCCAGCTTTGAGACCGCCGAATTCCAGTACATTCCGCTGTTGGATGCAAACCGAGACCGCGAGCTGGTTGATATTCTTCCCGAATACCTCACGGTAGACATCACGTTTGCTCGCCAGCAGGCGTCGAAGTTCTATACTCGAGTCATTGACGCGCTCACTAAGCGTCGGAACAGCTCCACCCGCTAAGGGGTATACGGTTGGTGCCTTGGAACTCATATTGGCGCTCTAGCTTCTTTTTGTTTCCTCCCATGTTCCTGCAATTGGAATGAATTTGGATGAGCTCGACCTGCTAATACTTGGTCCGCTTTGCATTGGCGGGAGTCTGGGTTGTAAAATGGCGTTTCTTCTCTCGCGATTGCATATTGTATCTACTCTCTTGGATACGGAGGCGTATGATGGTGGAATAATAGGCGTGAGATTGGTTAGTAATGACTAGTATTGTAGTGCAAGGACCTTGGAGACCAGACCTAGCTAGAGCTATACCTACTATACTTGAGTATAGATAACTAACTAACTAGTTAACTAATTAGAACACTAGCACTGGCTGAGTCAGCCA
The DNA here is from genome assembly GCA_027569665.1 of Aspergillus bridgeri. Taxonomy (NCBI): domain Eukaryota; kingdom Fungi; phylum Ascomycota; class Eurotiomycetes; order Eurotiales; family Aspergillaceae; genus Aspergillus; species Aspergillus bridgeri. The sequence continues at coordinate 73,985 of JAPDKQ010000082.1, read as the reverse complement.
GCCAGGAACGCGCCATTTCCAGGCGGTGATAATCTGGCCGGCCTGCCCACCTTGGCTCTTTTGCTCCCCTTTTCTATACTCTCCTCTCCGGGCCATACAAGCCATTCTGTGCCCATTGATTGAGTCATTGGCTTGGAGGTATATTGCTTGTTCCGCCATTGGTCTCTCCTCTAGTGTTTATTGCTCTCTGAAACTGGATTTCCTCCCCAGGAAACCATGGCGCGTCTCGGCCGCGTTGGGTTTCTAACCCTCGCGGTAGTATTCCACCTCATATATGCCTATTCGATCTTTGACATTTATTTTGTCAGTCCGATCGTAAGTGGCATGAGGTCCTACGGGGTGGAACGGGAACCCGATGCCGCCGCACCGGCCAGGCGTCTCTTCCTCTTCGTTGCTGATGGCTTGCGCGCCGATAAAGCATTCCAAGCATTCCCCGACCCCGATGCATCCCCGGAGGCCAAGAGCGACGACCCCATCTATCTGGCGCCTTTCATTCGATCCCGTGTGCTTTCCCACGGAACCTTTGGCATCTCGCACACCCGCGTGCCCACCGAATCGAGACCCGGGCACGTTGCGCTTATCGCCGGCCTTTACGAAGACGTGTCCGCCGTGACCACCGGATGGAAGCTGAACCCCGTGAATTTCGACAGTGTTTTCAATCGGAGCCGGCATACATGGAGCTGGGGCAGCCCGGACATTCTGGCCATGTTCCAGGAGGGCGGCGTCCCGGGGAGGATTGACGCGGACATGTACAGCGAGTCGGTCGAGGATTTCTCGTCGGACGCGACGCAGCTCGATATCTGGGTCTTTGACAAGGTCAAGGAGCTTTTTGAATCGGCGAAGACCGACCCGGAATTGGATGCACAGCTCCGCGACGACAAGCTCGTGTTTTTCTTGCATCTCCTCGGCCTCGACACCACCGGCCACGGCTTCCGCCCCTACTCGAAGGAATACCTACATAATGTCAAAGTGGTGGACAAGGGGGTGCAGGAAATTACCAAATTGGTGGAGGAGTTCTACGCGGACGATAAGACGGCGTTTGTCTTCACTGCTGACCATGGCATGAGCGATTGGGGCAGCCACGGAGACGGCCACCCCGATAATACGCGGACGCCGCTAGTTGCTTGGGGCTCTGGCATCGCCAGTCCAAGATATACTCGCGACGGCGTCCCGTCGGGACACGAGGATGGCGTTTCGTCCTACTATGGATTTGATGAGATCCAGCGCAATGATGTCGCGCAGGCCGATGTCGCCGCTCTCATGGCGTACCTGGTCGGACTAGATTTCCCCACCAACTCTGTCGGCCAACTACCCTTGGACTACCTGGATGCGAGTCCCAAGGAGAAAGCACTCGCTTCCTTGGCAAACACGCAGGGAGTTTTGGAAATGTATCGCGTGAAGGAGGAGCAGAAAAGAGCCTCCGCGTTGCGCTATGTGCAATTCGAACCCCTTGCGGAAGATGGCGAGACGTCCATCGAGGACTATCTCGAGCAGATTAAGACCTTGAATGCGAATGGTCAGTACCAGCAGTCGATCGAACTGTCCTCTTCGCTCTTGTTTACGGCCTTGGAAGGCCTGCGCTATTTACAGACGTATGACTGGCTCTTCCTGCGAACCATCATCTCATTCGGCTACCTGGGCTGGATTGCGTATGCGTTGACGACGGTCATCGATTTGCATGTGCTGCATAGTGCTTCCGATTCGAATCGGACTCTGACAAGCACAATCTTCTTCTCGTCCATCCTCGCTGCGCTCTTCTCGGTCTTTTTGTACCAGGGATCCTCCTGGCGTTACTACTTCTACGGGTTCTTCCCCGTCTATTTCTGGGAGGAGGTCTTTGCTCGCCGCAAAGCTTTGGCCGCAGGCCGACAGATTCTCCTGGGTCATATCCGTTCTGCAAGCGGAGTCTTCGGACTCGTCTTGCAATCAGTGGCGTTTGTGGGTGTGTTGGAGGCGCTGGTAAGCTGGAACAGTTCAACTCATATTGATTGGATATCCAGTTAATTTTGCGACTTATGATAGGTGCAATCTTATTTCCACCGGGAGATCTACACTGTTTGCTTTCTGCTGGGAGCCTTTTGGCCCTTGTTCTACGGCACCAAGGTTATCAAGACGAACAAATTGCTTTCTGCCTCATGGGCAATTGGCTGCGGCTTGATGAGCACTTTTACTCTCCTGCCCGCCAATAAGGAAGAGAACATCACCACGATGTAAGTGAATGAGCTGGGGGATGAGTCTGCATTATAGATGGCCTCTTAATTTTGACATATATTAGTACCTACGGGGCCTTGTTGATGTTCTTCACCGGCCTGCTGTATCTTCTATTTGAAGACAGTATTTTGCGGCAGAGCAGAACTTCCCCATTGTCTGCTACTAGTTGCGGCTCTCGGACAATCATGGGGATTCAGGTACGAACCAATCACCTATCCCGGGGTATTATTGCGGGGAGATGACGGATGATTTGCTGACGACTCATTGCATAGCTTGGCATGGTGCTGCTTGCCCTTATCGTAACGCGGTCTAGTGCCACCTCTCTCCAGGCGAGGCAGGGTCTCCCGTTGGGTAACCAAGTGGTTGGATGGCTTGTCTTGGGTAAGTGCAGGGACTGCGACAGAGACTCGCCGGGTTGGTGCTAACCCTTCCGTGTCATGCAGTGTGCTCGCTTCTCCTACCCTTCTTCCACCGATTATACCCCAACAGCCATTACCTACACCGACTGATGATCATATTCCTCACCTTCTCGCCGACCTTCATCATCCTGACCATCTCCTACGAGGGCCTGTTCTACTTTGTCTTTTGCATGACCCTGATCACCTGGGTTCGGCTAGAACACGCCGTTTACGTGCACACCGCCGCCCCTCCTGCTGCCAGGGACCAGGGGACAGGCAAAGAGCCGGAGGTGCCTAAGAAACCCGGCACGGAGTCCACTGCCGTGGTGCAGGGCCAAGCGTATCCATATCGAGCGCTCAGCCTTTCGGATGCGCGCGTGGCCCTCTTTTTCTTCTTCCTTCTCCAATCCGCCTTCTTCAGTACGGGCAACATCGCGTCCGTGTCGGCGTTCTCGCTGGAAAGCGTCAACCGGCTCTTTCCGGTGTTCAACCCGTTCGCGCAGGGCGCGTTGCTGATCGTGAAGTTGCTAATCCCGTTCGCAATCATCAGCGCCAACCTCGGCATCCTGAATCGCCGGCTGGAAGTGCCGCCCAGCGCACTCTTCATGGTGGTGATGTCCATCTCGGACGTGATGACGCTGAACTTCTTCTACATGGTGCGCGACGAGGGGTCGTGGCTGGACATCGGGACGACGATCAGCCACTTCTGCATTGCCAGCTTCCTGTGCACGTTTGTGGCGGGACTGGAGTTCCTGAGCGAAGCCTTTATCAGCGGGGTCCATTTTGGCCCCGCCATCGCCGAAGCCGTTCAGACTGAGTCAGGGAATGGGAAAAAGACGCGGTAGGCCAGGGTTGCATGGATCGTATATTTGCCTTCCCACCATATCCGACAGGGGGGGGGTGGGGAATAAGGCAACCATAATGAATTGTATATGTGCGATATAGACCGCTAGTTGCATTGGAATATTAATAATAACAAGGATGCAGCGCCGTGCAGGAAGAGTCGATCAAGGTGCCCAATGTGTATGTTGTATCTATACTCCGTAGTTTTACCGAGGCATCACGAGCTTCCCGCATGACGTTGACCAAGCTTCGCACTGATGCGGGGACATCGGATTCTTCCTATTATTATTATAATTATTAGTGTTATTATTATTATTAGCTTCCCCCGTGCCCCCGAAGTTCAGGAACCAAAGGCCAAGGAAGATAACGGAGCGGAACGGTAATATGAACAGTAATAACAATATTAATATTTATCTGGAGATTTCTATTCCAGTGACGTTGAAGTGCTGGGGGAACCAGGCGATTCCTAGACCCGGAGTGGAATGGATTGCGAGTCATCTTCCTTTCGTCTTTTTTTCCTCCCATTCTGTTCCATGGATTCCCGCAATCCCCCGGACCATCCGGCTGACTTCGTGAATTCCCGCGTGGCAGCGAGCTGGTCGGGGAGAATAATTGCCAGCTCTGACCAGTCAGAAACAGCACGAGACATTTTCCCCCCCCGAGAACCAAGAGACGCAGTGACGAATCCGGGGTTTTGACCTTTCCTACTCCGTAATCCTCGCAAAGCAACGCAACGCTCGGAGGTCGAGTCGGGATTCTGGAGACCGTGCGAAGCCCGAGAGATCGTCTCCGTGGTCGGAGACTAGTCGATGCTCCAACTAGTCTAGGGGAGTTTACGACCCAAGCCCCAGCCCAGCGACCTAAAAACTAGACCGGTCCCCTCTCCTTGGTCGCTTGGGTGCTTGGGGATCTCCGATCGCAGGGGGTTCGGTTCCGACTCGAGACCTCCAGAGGAGTCTGATCTCCAACCTAGCGTCTCAGACTTTCAGTCTGGATGGGCACAGTTGCCGGAGACCTGACAGGTTTGGGATAGATTGGAGTTGCGACAAGACGGCAGTGGGATCCATACGGAGTTCGGAGGACACACGGAGCACATTCCCGATGGAAATCACGGCCTCCTTATTGGGTTCCTCGGTGGAGTTCCCCCGTTCAGCTGGAGAGGAATGAATATGGCCAGGGGCAAGCAGCAGCAGGCCAGCAGCAGCGGACAGGGACGGTAGACCCTCTAAGCTGGAGGGACGACTAGGAAGTACAGAGTAGTAGAGACTGGAATGGAGGAAGTGCAGAGGAGGCATGCATACTTGAGCCAGGACAATGCCCTTCATGCTCTTTAGGAATCAGGAGAGGCTAGAGGTCAGACGAGGCTATACGGCATAGTCTGGCGGAGGAAGTAGGATCCAAGAGAACTCGAGCGAACTGAGCATAGACCTACAGAGTACCGTATTATTATCTTATTATTACTATTGAGAGTGCCTGTATTCTGTAAACCCGTTTGGACCCTTTTGCCCAGCTCAGATTCCAGTCGAGGCGTCTTCCAACTTCTTCTTTCTCCACCAGCCCCGAGCGATCCTTTGATTCTTTGCTTAACTTTCCATTCACAACAGTGGAAAGAGAATTATAATATTCTTGTTTTTATTATTTTCAATTTCCATCATTACTCACTGTTGCCACTTCCCCGCAAACCACGTTTGGGTTGCGATCCTTATTATCCAGAGTGGTTCCTGACTCTCTCTCTCTGCCTGGATCAACCCCGGCCTCTTTTCTCCCCCCGTCGCCAAAACCATCGCTGCTTCTCGCCTCTCTCCATCGCCCGGTGTTCAAAACCACACCTTACTATCGTTGCCACTCCCTGCTCCTGCATTCTGCCCCTTCAATTTCCCCCCTCCCCGTCTGATTTTAATTTTTACCCAGCTTTGTGCCTTATCTCGCGTTTACCCTCCTCTCTCCCTGCTACCTTCCCCCCCAATACTTCCTTAACTTCTCCGGATCTTTTCATCATTCAACGCCCCCCTCTAAGTCGCTCCGGACGTTCTGTTGGATCGCGTGGCTCTGGATGGATACCTTTTGGCCATGAGCACAGCAGGAGACATACACACCGACTCAACGAACTCCAGACCCAGCCCGGCGCCCAGTGCTGCGGGCTCGACGGGCACCTCTGGGATTACTGTGCGCACCGGACCAAACGGCCAGATGAGTTTCAGAAGGTGTGTGAGCATTCCGATAGATTACAGAGTAGAAGAGAATACGGCGCTGGCGAGGCAGGGAGGTTTCTGGCGTTGGCCTGGTGGTCGCGGGGTTGTCGAGGCCTTCTCGCCTGCTGGCCTTCGTTGCCCAAAGGACGGACGAAATGCCGTGGGGGAACCAGGAAAATTCAATCGGGATTTAAATGTCAACTTAAAGATGCTAACCGGTCTTTTATCTAATCTAGACAACGTGCGTCGCGCGCTTGTGAGGTACGTTTCTCTTTTTGTGTGTCCTGAGGAGGACGCGACGCCGCGAAAAAGCCTCGGCACCTCGGCCCATCCGTGCTCATGCGATCGATTGCTAACTGTTGCGTGCGTCTAGACCTGCCATGCTCGAAAAGTAAGTCGTCTTTCATATGTTTATCGATCTGTCTATCGCTCTATCGCTCTATCGCTCTGCATATCTCTGTTTTCGTGCCCTGTGATAATTCGCCACCCCTGCGTCTCCCGAGGTCCTGCCGCCGGTCGCATCGCCCATCGCTGACCATTGCATTCTCGCCCACAGGTGCGTTGCGACGCTGCCAGCTTGGGTGTTCCCTGCACCAACTGCGTAGCCTTTTCGATCGAGTGCAAAATCCCTACGCCAAAACGCAAGAAGAACCAGACCAAGGCAAAAGAGGTTAGCGGGTATGTGTTACGATCTTCCCACTGGATCACGCCACAACGCGACCGGTCGAAACTACCCCCCCTCCCTGGCTGACACTTTGCCTGTGATACAGAAGCGAAGAGCGCTCCGAGCAACCGGAACCCAAGCAAGAAACCCCCGCGAGAGATGGCTCCAAAGATGCCTTTGGATACCGCAACAACCAAATCGTCGACGGCATGCCCTCCCAAGCCATCTCAGAAACGGAGGCCGCGCAAGAGGCCCACCTCAACAACGCCTACGCCCAGTTCATGAAGCCCAAGTTCGCGCGCGCTCCGATCAAGGAGGCCGGTCGGGTTGCCTACCTGGGCGAGTCGTCGAATTTGTCGCTCCTGGTGCAGGACCGCCATGGGACCACGGACGTGGTGCATTATCCTCTGCCGCCCAACATCCGAGGATCGCGATCCCGAGTGACCGAACTGGATAGCCTCGAGTTGGATATTCTGCATCAACGTGGTGCCTTCCTGCTGCCGCCGAAGCCGCTCTGCGACGAGCTGGTCGATGCATACTTCCAATGGGTGGCGCCCGTCGTTCCCATCATCAATCGCAGTCGCTTCATGCGACATTATCGCGATCCTAAGAACCCGCCCTCGTTGCTCCTGCTGCAGGCTATACTCCTCGCGGGTTCCCGGGTCTGCACTAATCCCCAGCTGATGGATGCCAACGGCTCGACAACCCCGGCGGCCATGACCTTCTATAAGCGGGCCAAGGCGCTGTACGACGCAAATTACGAAGACGACCGCGTTACTATCGTTCAAGCTCTGGTTCTCCTGGGCTGGTACTGGGAAGGTCCGGAAGGTGGGTTGTTGCATCCTGTCCCCAAGGTCGATATGATTCTGACGTTTCTCTAGATGTCACCAAAAACGTCTTCTACTGGACTCGAGTCGCGATAGTGGTCGCACAAGGATCGGGAATGCACCGGAGGTATGATCTCGCCGTCAGACTTTTTTGTAACTTCATGAATTGAGTTCTAATTGGTCATAGCGTGGAATCTTCCCAACTTTCCAAGCCGGACAAAAGGCTCTGGAAGCGAATCTGGTGGACGTTATTCACCCGGGACCGCTCCGTGGCGGTGGCCTTGGGACGGCCCATCGGCATCAACACCGACGACTCGGACGTGGGAATGTTGACGGAGAACGACTTTATCGAGGACGAAATCGATATTGCCGCCGAGTATCCGCCCGACCCCGTCCACGTGCAGTTCTTCCTGCAATACGTCAAGCTGTGCGAGATCATGGGTCTGGTGCTGTCGCAGCAGTACTCGGTCGCTTCGAAGTCACGACGCATGAACGCCATGGATTTGACCCATTCCGATATGGCGCTGGCGGATTGGCTGCAAAACTGCCCCAAGGAGGTGTGTTGGCAAAGACAGCGCCATCACTTCTGGGCTGCTCTTCTTCATTCGAATTACTAGTAGGTGTTGGAACTTCCTAGCCGATTGCGGCGCCCGCTAATCAGAGATTCAGCACGACGCTCTGTCTTTTGCATCGAGCACACATGCCTCCGGCTTCCTCGGTTCCTAGTAGTTATCGGGTCGAAGAGATGGCGTATCCGTCACGCACCATTGCCTTCCAAGCTGCCGGCATGATTACCTCGATCGTCGAAAACCTGCAGAACCACGGGGAGATTCGCTACACCCCGGCCTTCATGTGAGTTTGCGGCAATATCGATAATAACGATCGGGAGGGAGACAGCTTTTGCTAACAATGAAACAGTGTCTATAGTTTGTTCTCGGCTTTGATCATGCACGTCTATCAAATGCGATCTTCCGTGCCCTCCGTAGTGGCAACGTGTCAGGAGAGAATCAATATCTGCATGCAAGCGCTGAAGGACGTCTCCAAGGTCTGGCTCGTGGCCAAGATGGTTCACACTCTGTTTGAGTCCATCCTGGGTAACAAGGTGCTGGAGGAACGTCTGCAGAAGGCTGCGGGCAGACGACACCAGAGAGTAAGACCCGACGGCACTCAAGGACAACCCGCCAGCCGGAGACCCGATCCCCCTAAGCGCAAATTCGACGATATGGATCTGGGCCTACCGAATGGAGGGCCCACGCCCCCAGTGTCGTACGAGCGGTCTCGCCCGCAGACCCCCGCGCTCACTCCGTCGCGAGAGTTGGGCCAGCCGGGCTTGACCGTGCCCCAGGGGTCCCCCACGGCGGCGCGAGAAGGCAACTCTCGGGGCAACACCCGGCCGACGACGCCGTTCAACGCCCAGTTCTCTCTTCCTGCCACGCCGCCCGACCTCTTCCTCGTCACGCGAACCTCGCCCAACCTGTCCCCGTCGCTCTGGGAGAACTTCCAGCCGGACCAACTGTTCCCGGACGGCACCGCCATCTTCCCGGAATTAACGTCGCCGCAGACGAACACCGTCGACCCGCAGCTGCATATGCAGTCGCAGCTCCAACAACCCCAAGGCATGGACCAACGCTCCATGATGTCGCAACCTTCTCTGCCGTCACGAAGCATGTCCGGGGCGCAGGGTAGTCCCGAGATTCTCTCGAGTATGCCGCCGAGTATCGGCATGCAGGGCCAACAGCCCCCGCAGATGTTTGGGCTGGAGAACCAGCAGACCTGGCCGATGCAGGGCTTGGATGCTCCCATAAGCGGGGCGCCCATGGACGCCGCCAGCCAGGATGACAACTGGAGCAGTAGCTCTCGCAGCGGGCCTACGGCGCCGACTACTCTGAACGTCGAAGATTGGTACGTATTGATGGATGATGTTTTACACGCTGAGTATACTAACGCCCTTCTAGGTTCCAGTTCTTCGGCATCAACGGCACATTTGAAATGCCGACTTGACCAACAAGTCGGATGCGATGCTAACGGCTGTATATCAAATTCTATTGAGTTCTATTGTTATTTCCCATTGATACGACCATCTGCGAGGGAGGCGTTTGGATGCTGTATACCTGGTTGGGATCGTGTGGGTTTGACTTATCGAACGGGTTGTTTTTCTGCAGTTACGTTGACGATATCACGTCTAGTTTGAGTAAGAGGGGGTTGTTTCATTTGCTTTAACGGTGGATGCAGTTGATAACTTGTGCATATTGGATGAGGATTGTATATAGGAGAAAATGTAATGGAATGATCACAGCGTCTTTCGAACGGCCTCCACCCTAGATAGTGAATATCAGCAAGTGTATCCCGTAGCAGAACAGAGCAGAACAGAGTAAAGAAGAGCCGAGCAAAACATACACCACAAACGTCCCCGCCGACACAGGCACCGCTCTCCCCAACGTCGGGCCCAATCCACGAAAGAAGCCTCGCCAGCCATCAACTCCCCAGATATGCCGCACGACATCGCCCGTGGTGCCATAACGCCTGGCCGCCCCGAACCCGTCCGCCTGCATCGTGCTCTTCACCACGTCGAAGGGGTAATTCATCGCCCAGAGTATCTCTCCTGTCAGGGCACCGCATGCTGCTACTTTCCAGGGGGGCATTTGTCCAGCCTGATCCCGAGCCTGATCCCTATCTATCAACACCCCAAACACAGCAAACCAAATCCCATAACTATGAAACTCGCGCAACATCGTCGCCGTCTGTCCGCGATACAGCGCGCGCATGCCCCCGAAGCGCAGGATCTGGCGCACGCAGTCAACTGTCCCCTTGTAAAAACGCTCGGAGGGCACCGCGGACTGCATCAGTAGATGAATACGGATGTGTTCCATAGGCCCTGAGATCAGGCTGTTGATTAGACCGGCGAGACCGCCGACGAGGTTGAGAGATGAGGTGGAAGGAGGTATAGACGATGCTGATCTGTTGGTTTAGGTTTATTAGATGGATATGACTGGATAGGAAAGGGTTAGACATACGCAGGCTCCGACTCCTATGAATGGGGCGAGAGATCCCTAGATGGTACTTTTACCTTGTGGTTCTCTGTATACATCATTTTGTGAGATGGGATGTCATACTTTATAAAACCCCCGTAGTCCCTCTTGTCTCCACATGGTCCTAGTGATGTGGAATGCGCTGCCGTCGACGCGGTTTTGCATGCGGACTTTGACAATGTCTGAGATGGTTAGGGTTAGGGTTGGGTTGATGGCAGGATAGATACTATAAGATACTATAGAAAGACAAGTACACACCGAAAGGTTGGGCTGGGTCCATGTTAGTAATGCTAGTTTAACAATGCCAATTGAACTTGAAGTCTTGCCAATCAGCACTTGAGTGACGCCCCCGGCAGCTCCTACAACGACCTCCTTTGCGGCCGGGGAGATGCCATTGCCAGAGGTCTGAACAAGGGAGGAAGCAGAGACCTCGGAGGCCATGTTGAATCTGGACGTTTGTACCGGAATATCACACTATCAGGGACATCCATATGTATAGACAATACAATACAGTATGACAAGCATGACAGCCACCATCGGCATGCCAGCCGGTGATCACGATGCACCGAACCCCACGGAGATAATCTGGGGATTTCTTATCTGCATACAGGCATGGAATCCTCAACAGTCGGGAGTCTTCCCACTGATCCAGACATCAAAGAGCGGTCATCGGGAGAGCAGCCGGTCACCATCCAGAGGAAGGGTTTCGAAGGAACAATAAAGACCGGCTCGCTGCTTTATAGATCCATGTTTCCGTCTTGCAGGTTACTGCCATGATTCTCTCTATACATACAATGACTCGGTTATATGTGAAAGCAACGACACTTAGGCCAGTCGTCGGCCTTCCACGACCTGTCCAAACAAGCACCGTACTGAACAAGCCCGACGGCAGACGCTGGCAACATGTGCGAGTAGACTCGACGCTGGATGTCAGCCACTCCAATGCAAATACTCCTTCCTCATCCCCTCCGCTGGCTGCGCTCCCCAACAGTGTGCTACTCCGCTCTCTCCTAGTCGCCGCCATCTCCTCCAAGCCCTACCTCCTGCACCCGTCACTGTGGATCCTATCGATCCTATCGCAGCCAGGACGGAGTCTACTGCTGGACGTAGACCGCAACGTGTTCCTGCACGGGCTGCTGAAACAGACCTTCTACAAGCAGTTCTGCGCGGGCGAGACCGGCGCCGAGACGCAGGCGACGGTGCAGCGGTTCAAGGAGCTGGGATTCCGCGGCACTATCCTGACCTACGCCAAGGAGACGGTGTTCGATCATAAGACGAACAGGTCGCACGGGCTGGGCATCGCGGCCGATCTGGGGGAGAAGGCGCAGCATTGTGCGACCATCGAGGCGTGGCGGAAGGGAACGCTCGAGACGGTCGATCTTCTTGGGGATGGGGACTATTTGGCTGTGAAGTATGCTTCCTCTACTTCCAGACTGTTCATGCAATGAATTCTACATGACCCGTACAGGGCTGCTCTATCTAACATCTATAGATTGACCGGGGCCGGACCCACCGTCACCGAAGCCTTCGCAGCAGGCGAGCTCCCCCCGGCGCAGATGCTGGCAGCTCTGGATGAGATCGCATCCAAGTGCCGTGATCGACGGGTGCGCATCCTGGTCGACGGCGAGTCGCAGCAGTTCCAGAAGGGCATTCTGCGCGTGACGCTGGACCTGATGCGGCGGCACAACCGAGAAGGGTTCGCGCTGGTCTACAACACGTACCAGGCGTACTTGAAGAGCACGCCGCAGACTCTAGCCCGACACCTGGAGAAAGCGCACCGCGAAGGGTTCACGTTGGGCCTGAAGCTGGTGCGCGGCGCCTACATGGCATCGGACCAGCGGTCGCTGATCCACGACACCAAGGCCGACACGGACGCGGCGTTCGATTCGATTGCACGAGGCGCTTTACGCCAGGAGATCGGTGACTTTGGAGTATCGACATCTACAGGAAAGCCGTTCCCCTCGGTCAACTTGTTCCTGGCCAGCCATAACCAGGCCAGCGTGGAGGGCGCGCACCGGCTGCACCGCCAGCGGGTGCAGGACGGACTCCCAACGGTGCCGGTGGGATTTGCACAGCTGCACGGCATGTCGGACGCGGTAAGCTTCGGGCTGCTGAAGCTGAAGGGGACAGGCGGCTCGCCCGAGGTGTACAAGTGCTCGACGTGGGGGAAGATGGGCGAGTGTCTGGCGTATCTGCTGCGGCGGGCGATCGAGAATCGGGATGCAGTGGGGCGCACGGGGGAGGAGTTCGCAGCGTTGAAGAAGGAGATGCGGAGGAGGCTGGTAGGCAGCTAGAGTTAGTGTATATGCAGCTAGAGCTCAAACCAGTAACTTGAATGAATGAGAATGAGATATGATGACAATGTCAGGGCTCCTCGGGTCGCGTGCCGGTCTCCTCTTCTCCTCTCGGAGGCGCTTCCGTGTCTTCCTTACTTCTTCACCTCCAACTCTCTCCGTTACACATCTCTCTTTGTCTCTGTCTCTTTCTCTCTTTGTTACGCAACTCTCTCCCTCCACCATGTCCAATCAGTCCAATACACTCTGCATTCTCGGCTGCGGTAAGTCCCCCCCCCTCACCTCTCCACGCACATGACCCTCACCCCATCCAGGCAATCTGGGCACGTCCATCCTATCCAGTCTGCTCCACTCCCCCACCGCCAGTCAGGATTCCGTGCCCTTCACCCGGTACATCGCCTGCGTGCGCAGTGCCAGCTCCTCGCAGCGTCTGACGCAGCGGTTCTCCAGCCACTCCAACCTGACCATCGAGCGAGACCCAGTGGCCGCCGTCTCGGCCGCCGACGTGGTCATCCTGGCCATCGACCCGGCCGACATCAAGCATGCGCTGTCGCAGCCCCGGCTGGCCTACGCGCTGGGAAATAAACTCCTTGTCAGCGTCGCAGCCGGCTGGACTACCGCGCAGCTGCACTCGACGCTGAAAAAAGCAGACCAGACCCCGAGGCCCGAGACTGCACGAGTGCGTATCGTGCGCACGCTGCCCAACATCGCCGCGCAGGTGTCCGAGTCTCTCACTGCCATCCAAGTCTCCTCGTCTTCTTCATCTTCTTCGTCCTCTCCCTCGACAGCCGAGGACCTACACCTGGTTGAACTTATCTTCAACCGCGTCGGGCGGACGATCCGCGTAGAAGAGAACCAGATGGACGCCCTAACCGCGGTAGGCGGGTCGACGCCGGCGTTCTTCGCGATCATCTGCGACGCGCTGATCGACGCGGCGGTGGCGACGGGGGTGCCGCGCGAGGTGGCGCGCGAGACGATCGTGCAGGCCATGAAGGGCAGCGCGGCGATGATGCAGCAGGGCGGGCTGAGTGCGGCGGAGCTGCGTGACCAGGGCACCTCGCCGGCAGGTTGCACGATGGCGGGCGTGATGGCGCTGGAGGATGGCAGCGTCCGGGGGGTGTTGGGGAGGGCGTTGCGAGAGGCGGTTGGGAGGGCGAGGGGGATGGGTGGGGATTAATTCATAGGATCGATCATCTATCATTTATGTGATACATGATATTACCAATTGGAGACGAAGCTACCGGCATGTATATGCAGTAGTATAGTCTATGGCTAAGAAAACAACACCCGTAACTCCGTATTCACCAAACAACCCACCCCGAACGCCGGAATAATCCGCAAACACCTTCCCACCGTCGTCGAAAGCACATGTTTCCTGATAAATGCCGTCCTCTCCATCCAGCTAGCACTCGGCCGCGAGAAACTATCCAGCCCGAGCAGATGCACGGGCGTGGCCACGACCTGCGACAGTACGGGGACGACCAGCTGCGCGACGATGGTGGCTTTGTGAGATATTTCGTGAGGATGGTGACTATCAGGAGACTCGAACATGCCCGACGCCGTGAGGTGCTCTGCATAGCGCGGAGCCAGCGTAAACGAGGCGACGATAGTGATGAGGTCGCGGAAGAAGAAGGCCCCTGTGGCGAGTCGTCCTCCTCTACTTCCACCGCTTCTTTGCGTGTTTTCTTTCCTGTTAGTCCTTGACATCTCGTTCTCCACTCCTTTGGCTACCGTCGACATAGCCTGTTGTCTCGTCGTGCCTGTCGCCATTCTCGCTGCAGAGACATTCGCTGCAGAGATAGTTACAGGGGCCGCAAACAGCTGGGCAAACCGCAAATCCTTCCAGATCCCCAGCGGCACGTTCACGACGACCGTGGCGGCGCTGGCCAGCAGGCTGGCATGCTGATAGTGCGCGCGCGAGGAGAGCGAGTCGCCGGTATTCGCGACGGAGTAGGTGGTTGCGTAGAGAGTCCAGACGATGCCGACGGGGCGGATGACGGAGACTCGTGGTTTGGGTTTTGTAGCTACGGATGCATTGGAGGGGATTAGGGATTTGTCTGCTGGTGTTAGTCTATACCATAAGTCTATAGTTCATGAGGTGAAGATTAGGGCTCAGGCTACCGATGAAGGCAATGACCGGCGCTATCAACGAGGCGGAAATGGAGGCCGCGGCGAGATCGGGCCAGAGGGACATGCTTGAAAGTAGGGGTTTTCCGGGGAAAACTATTCTCGTTCTTATTTTATCTTCTATATTTAATATTAATACATCTCGTCTACAGCAACTATCCGGTGGATCTCATGCCAACTCGGCTCTCCTCCCGACTCGGGTGGCCAGCCGGTAAGGACCAGGAGCACCAGGATAAAAGGCGATACCCAGCTGCTGGCTTCACTTTTCTACATACTTTCTTCTCAACCTTTACTCTACGTCATGGCCACCAGACTCATCACTCGTCCGCGCCTCCTCCCCGCTCGCGTCCTACAGACTCGCAGCAAAGTGACGGCGCCGTTCCGGCTGCCAGCCGCGCGCAACGAGCCCAACGTGAGTTTTGCTTACAACCCCCATCGAATGAAAGTAAAACAGCAATACTAAAAAACAAGCCCACATACACCCGCGGGTCGCCCGAGCGCACCAAAGTCGAAGCAGCCCTGAAAGCCCTGCGCGCGCAGCTGCCGGTCAGCAGCGCCGTGGTCTACCACAACCAAGTGCAGGCCACCACGCAGTCCGTCTCGCAGCCGCTGCCGGCAGAGCACGCGGTGCAGTTCACCAACTACCCCTTGGCGTCGCGCGAGCAGATCGGCGACGCCATCGAGGCGGCGCTACAGGCCAAGCAGAGCTGGCAGGAGACGCCGTTCGTCGACCGCGCGGCTATCTTCATGCGCGCGGCCGAGCTGGCCACTACGAAGTATCGCTACGAGCTGATAGCGGCTACGATGCTGGGCCAAGGCAAGAATGTCTGGCAGGGTGAGATTGATGCCGCTGCTGAATTGGCGGACTTCTTTCGTCTGAATTGTCATTATGCGGCGGAGATTCTGGAAAAGCAGCCGGATCGGGGGACGGATGGGATGTGGAGGTATTCCCCTGCTTCTTTCGTGATCTAGAGATACAGAGACAGAGACAGAGGTGCTAACAGGTTTAGTCGCGTGGATTACCGCCCCCTCGAAGGCTTCGTCTACGCCGTCTCCCCCTTCAACTTCACAGCCCTGGGCGGCAGTCTGGTCTCCGGGCCCGCGCTGATGGGCAACGTGGTGCTCTGGAAGCCCTCACCGGCCGGCATCTACGCCAGCACGATCGTGCACCGGATCCTGCGCGAGGCCGGGCTGCCCGCGGACGTGATCCAGCTGGTGCCGGGGGACGCGGAGCAAGTGACGGACGTGGCGCTGTCGCACCGCGAGTTCGCCGGGCTCAACTTCATCGGGTCGTCGGCGGTATTCCGACAGCTGTACGGGCAGGTGGCGCAGGGCATCGCAGCCAACACGTACCGCGAGTTCCCTCGCGTCGTGGGCGAGACCAGCGGCAAGAACTTCCACCTGGTGCATCCGTCCGCGGACGTCACCAACGCCGTGAACCACACCATCCGCGGCGCCTTCGAGTACCAGGGCCAGAAGTGCTCCGCCACCTCGCGGCTGTACCTGCCGGCTTCGAAGGCGGACGACTTTCTACAGAAACTAAAGGCCGGCGTCGAGCGTATCACCGTGGGGAGTCCGGACCAGGACATGGGCGCCTTCATGGGCCCCGTCATCCACCGGGGAGCGTTCGAGCGCATCCGCAAGGTCATCGACGAGAGCAACGCCGATTCAAGCCTGACGCGGCTGGTGGGCGGCACGTACGACGACTCGGTGGGCTTCTACGTGCAGCCGACGGTGTATCGTGCGTCGACGCCGGACCACGCGCTGTTCGAGAAGGAGATCTTCGGCCCCGTGCTGGCCGTCTACGTCTATCCGGACCAGGAATGGAGCACCCTGCTGAAGACGGTCGACCAGTCCGGGGGTGGATTTGCTCTGACCGGGGCGATCTTTGCGCGGGATCGGAAGGCCCTGCGCGAGGCGGAGGATAAGTTGCGGTATTCCGCGGGAAATCTATACCTGAGTATGTCCTCTCTCCCCTATCTGTACGGGAATGTGGAAGATAGAAGACTAACAAGCTGTAGACTGCAAGACAACCGCAGCGCTCATCGGGCAGCAGTCGTTCGGAGGCGCCAGGAACAGCGGCACCAACGACCGGGCAGGCAGCTCGGATCTGCTGCGTCGTTTTACGAGTCCGAGGCTGATCAAGGAGGAGTTCTTCGAGCTGGAGGGGTTTGAGTATCCGAGTAACCAATGATCAGATTGTAATTGTTAGATCATGTTATGAATGTGGTTGTTGCAGACTGTAGATACAGGTGGGTCATACGAGCAGCCATAACGGAACTTCCAGCATCTGTCATTATATCGTATTATATCAAATCATATCAGATGAAATCAAGATAAATCTAGGCCGGGAAGCCTCCCGACCGGAAACACATCCGACATGCATAGCTGTGCTGAACTACAGGTAGGATCAGAATATAAAACAAGACTCCCTCGTGCATTCAACCCCAACCTCAACATCAACCTCCACTACATTTACACTCTATCCACTATCCAAATGTCCCCTCCTTTCATCATCATCGGCGCCGGCGCCTTCGGCCTCTCGACGGCGCTGCATCTCTCGCAGAACGTGCCGCCCCAGGACATCCTCGTGCTCGAGCAGGACGAGCAGATGCCGCCGCGCAGGTCCGCCGCAAATGACCTGAACAAGATCGTGCGCGCAGAGTACGAGGATCCGTTCTATACTGAGTTGACTTTGGTATTCTTCCCTTCATCTGTCTCTTTATGTCTCTGTCTGCCCCGCATACAATCCCCCGTTCCCCACATCCACCACCTACATGATATACCAACAACTACAGAGCAAAGCTAATATCTGTACAGAAAGCCATCGAAGCCTGGTCCACCGCACCCTTCAAAGGCCACTTCCACCAAACCGGCTTCCTGCACTGCGTCTCATCCCAAGCCCCATCGCCTGCCATCGCCACGCTGAACCGCTTCCACGCCTCGGCCGTCTCGCACCCCGCCATCCTTCCGCACGTCGTCCCGCTGGGCAAAGACGCCGCGACGAAACCGCACCAGATGGGCCCCTACCACGGCTCCATGCCTGGCTGGCACGGCTACCTGAACAAGCTGGACGGGTGGGCGCACTCGGCCAACGCCCTGAAGGCTGTGTACGACGCTGTCAGGAAGGCAGGCGTGCAGGTGAGGTTGGGGATGGGGGTTGCTGAACTCGTATACGAGTCTTCTTCTTCTTCTTCTTCTTCTTCCTCTTCGGAGAAGGAGAAGGGAGAAGGGAAAGAAGAAAAGAAATGCACCGGCGTCAAACTCACCACCGGCGCCATCCTGCCCGCTCGCCAAGTCATCGTGACAGCCGGAGCAGGCGTCTCTTCTCTCCTCCCATCTTCTCTAGACCGACAGATCACAGCCAAAGCATGGAGCGTCGCACACATCCAACTAACTCCCACAGAGGCCGCCGCACTCCGCAACATGCCCGTAACCTACGCGCGCGATCTCGGCTTCTTCTTCGAACCCGACTCCGAGGACAACCTACTCAAACTATGTCCCATGGGCGGAGGGATCGTGAACCACGACGCTGGAACAGGGATCTCGCAACCCGATTTCATGCCGTACCTGCCGCGCGAAGACCAAGCGAAGATGCGAGCCCTGTTACGCCAGACCCTGCCGGAATTGGCGGATCGGCCGTTCGTGAGGCCCTCGCTGTGCTGGTTTGCGGATACCAGGGACTCGGATTTCATTGTGGATTATGTCCCTGGAACAAAGGGCAGCGTGGTTGTGGTTTCGGGGGATTCCGGGCATGGGTTTAAAATGTTTCCTCTGGTTGGGGGGTGGGTGGTGGATTTGCTGGGGGGGAAGAAGGTGGATCGGTGGGCATGGAAGGGGCAGGATGGTCAGAACGAGGGTAAAGAGTGGAAGGGGGAGAGTAGTTGGAGATTGGGCAGTTCGATGGAGTTGAGGGATTTGAAGGCGCAGGAGGCGAGGGCGAAGTTGTAGACTCTTTGGTATTAGATGAGCATCTTAGTATCTGGTTGATGACAGCCTTATCTATGTTGTTAGATTGAATTCATGATACGTCTCAGTACTCTTATAGCTCTAAAATCATAGGTTGATGAACTACATCCAACCTAACAGACATGGCAGACATATCATCATAACTCGTCATAACAACTATACCTATCATCTACCAAATACTATTCTCCGTCATCGCATGCGCTATCCAATCCACATCCCCCGTATCGATCGACTCCGCCACTGCCAGAATCTCCGTCGTCGTCAGTCCCTCGGGCATTCCGCACTCAATCTGCGGCGACGGCATGCCCGCGTGTCCCCCGTCATCCAGCTGCCCCAGCATACCGCGCAGCTGCTCCAGCTCACTGCGATGGAACGCCGCGATGCGGTTACCGCGCGACACCATCTCGTCTAGGATCGGCGCCCCGCGGTCCAGCCAGCTGGGCCCGGGGTCGAGCAGTCCGGCCGTGGCGGGCGCCATGGCCAGCAGGATGACGCTGGAGACGAAGGTGGATTCGAGGTCGAAGGGGAGGAAGCTATCTGATTTCTGGTTAGTTGTCTTACGCCTTCATGCTAAGAGACAGGAGGGATACCGAGGAGGTTCTGTTCATGGAGACTGGTGAGGATATTCAGCATCTGCTGCGCCGAGTCCAGACACACTTGCAGGAGCTTTCGGACTGTAGGCGAGGACTGGAGCGCCATGCAGCGCTCTGGCGATTGCAGGCGGATTTTGAGAGAGCAGAAAAGTAACGGCCGGGTGGCCAGCACGATGCACTAGGTCGTGAGATGAGGTTCGGACTCGCCCATAAGTGGAAGTCATACAAGTCATACCTGATGATAGAGCAAATGTAGATGCGCCGACAGGCGAGAGACGCCGCTGATGGATGCCTCCTCCAGGCGCAGATCGTGCGACTGCCGCAGCTCGTTGGCCAGATCTGCCGTGCTGGCCAGCGCTGTTTTCGTGCGCACGAGGAATTTACGGTTCAGTCTACCGTCGGGGCCATATACCGCTACTGATGGTTAGGAGGGCATTTAACAGCATCAGGAAACTTACTGCGGTTGATCTCGGCGATGATCTGACACATCTTGATCTGCATGCTCAGCGCCGCCGCTCGCTGAGGCGACCCCGGGTACGACGGCATCAGGTCGTATACCTGGTCGTCCTGGATGGACTGCGGCAGACCCATCAGCGAGGTCATCTGGCGGTCCAGGATATAAATCGTCCACCAGATGCGGCGACACCGTTGTACGCAGGCGTACCCTAGATGTTCCGGCATGTTGGTGTGCATGCCCTGCGCCAGGGCGATGCGGAGGGCCTGTCCGATCTGGTAATTATTAGCTACCAGTGACGGTATTCAAATGGCGGGACATACGAAGTCGTAGGCAGGGTTCCGGTAGTCCATCGACTGCAGGTACAAAGCAATGCAGCACAGGATCTCCGTGGCGATGATGGGGTCGCGCGACAACCGCGTCGTATCCGGCAGCAGCTGCAGGGCCTTGGTGAAGAACTCACACCCCGGCGGGCGACCATCCTGGGCCTTCTGCACGACAAAGGCCTTCCCAAAAGCCAGGATGAGCAGGTAGTGGATATACCAGAGGCCCGAGGTAGCCATCTGCTGATGCGGGTCCTCGTGGAAGGCATAGAGCCCGCCCATGAAGGTCTCCTCGTCGAACAGGTGGAACAGCTGGCCGGCGTGGAACTTGACGGCGGTGATGAGATAGAGGGAGAAGTCGAGGGTGGGCGCCATGGGCAGCTCGGGCATGCCGAGTCGCATGCCATCCCAGCCCAGGTCATACGTGGCCGAATCGAAGCGCAGACTCCCGGCGGGCAGGGGAGAGTGATAGAGGTGCTCGTGGGTCATGCTGAGGATCTTGCGGGCG
This sequence comes from Aspergillus bridgeri, assembly GCA_027569665.1. NCBI lineage: Eukaryota > Fungi > Ascomycota > Eurotiomycetes > Eurotiales > Aspergillaceae > Aspergillus > Aspergillus bridgeri. Next base: position 53,553 of record JAPDKQ010000082.1, on the reverse strand, counting down.
AAGGACCAGTTCGAGGAGGTTCCTAGATAGACTGGACGGTGAGCTGGCCCTAGCTAGCAGGAGCATTCATTCACGGTGACTTACAGGTGCGTCCGGTGGCGGAAGTCATGAAGGTCGAGGGTCCGCTGGACAGGGGGTTGGTCAAGTCGGTGTCAAGGTTGGGGGGTTCAGTTAGGATGGTTTCTAAGAGATGAGCACATCTATACATAGATATAGATACAGATATACATCAGTAGGAGATGGACAACGTACCGTCGTCGGGGATGGGGTCGGCGTCGTGGCTCTGCGGGCTGAACACGTCGTCGCTGCGTTCTAACTGGGCAATACGAGCCTGGAGATCCTCGATGTAACCCCTGGTCACCAAGATTTTCTGCTCGCGATCATCGAAGGTGCAGGCCAGCTTGCGTTTGTTGCACGTGCTGCAGGGCTGCGAGCCAGAGCATTTGATCTTTTGGCGGCGACATCGTTGGCAGCTGGTATTGATTAGCGTGATATAGAAAGAACAGGGATGATAACAGCCTACGCATTGGACGAGCGCTTCTTGACCCTGCGTGAAGCCTCCATGGCTCTCGTTCTGGGCCGATGGGAGGGATCATGCTGGATCATGGATGAATCAGGAGGAAGAAGGGCGAAGTTGGGGAAATGCGGGGCTGCAGGTTGTCTCCGCACGGGCTCGCTTAGAAGACAGTGCAAGTGCAGATAGTTGATAAACAGTAGATACAGATATATACAAACTAAAGATACAGATGGAATTCCATTCACTGACAGTCCAGTTATCTTGATCGGCTGCCCTTCCGGTCGCACTGCAGCGTCGGCAGCCTCGCCGATTCTCCACATCAATAGAAGGTCCTTGCGGGGAGGCGGATGAAGATTATAGATAGAATAATCAATACATTCATGATGCTTTCGCGTGTCTATATCCCTACTACCTCTACACCTAGACTTATACTACGGAAATAAGTCGATCTCTGACAATTCTGTCTCCGACACTTGTTGGTCCTCGACGTACACGACCGGCGCACCCTCTCGGGCATCGACAAACATCGTGCCGTACGCAGGATCGAAGTTCTTCTGCCTGACCTCGTACTCAACCATCAGCGGTCGCGGGAGGCCATTGTGCTCGAGGATGTTGAGGATGTCGTCCAGGTGCTCTGGCAGTGTCACTTGCCCCTTTAACGTCGGCACCATTACGTACACCTTGCTATTGAGCGGCAGAAGCATTCCATCTATCTGCTCATACTGGAAGACGAAATTATCCATCCTCATGCGTAGGTTGTTTAGCCCGGCTTCAAGCTCCCAGCTCCCAGGGGCACATGGTGGAATATGAGTGAGAACGGCAGCCCATTCCGAGACGATGGCAACCGCAAAGCCGCCGTTGACGTCGCGCGTGCCGATGGAATCGGTGTTTAGAACATCTTCGTCGAAGACAATAGAGGAAGCCTCGTTCGGGAGCACGCACAAGACTTCTTGCCGATCCATTGCGTCGGCCAGTAGCGAAGTAGCTCTGGGCATCTTGCGTGGTAGGGAGTACGGTCTGTCGTTTCGATAACCAGCCTCTCATGGGCGCACATCAAGCCATTTGACCTGATTTTATACACCAAGCAGGCATGCTTAGCGGATTCAGCCATGGTCGTCGTCAGGAATCCATGGGTAGACAGAGGGTTGCTCCGGTAGAGAAGTTAGCTGTTTGTAGCACTCTTTGATGCATATGACAAAGTCCGATGCTCGCGAGGTCAACATAGCTGAGCTGGATTCCAGTGTTCAGTGGCTTGACTATTGTTCTGACTGAAATGATGTTGGCTGCGTATATCAAGTAGACAATATATAGCTAGGCTGGTCAAGAACTCCATGTAGAATTTGGCCTCGCCAATGGACTGCTTTGCATAGAGTCTGTCTGTCTTATGGGAGGATGCCTGGGGGCTATCAGTGAAGTTTTGTGTGTAGAAGAAGATGAGAAGAGGAAGAGAAAGAGACTTAGGCTTACAGAGTACTCTGTAAGGCACCCAGGCATGATTACCCAAAAGAGCACTAGCTGATGACGACATCGCGCCCCTGGGCTTTCCCACCAATCACTGTGCAGCAGGTGGGGTTTCCCGCCTCAGGCATGCACGTCACCTGACTCGACTCCGGGGAAGCGCCTTTCGTGCTTCGTCGACTCAGCGTTCTTCCTCCTTTTTCATCATTTCCGAATTAACTTGGTCGTCCGGGTCTTCTTTATTTTCCTCTGTTGTCATTCTGCAAGCCCATTTGCCCTCTTCCTGCCTGCGTTGGTGAACCCGCCGTCTCTGACTCACTGCCCCCCCCCCCCCTCCCTGCAGCGATGTCGGACTCAGGATCAGGTGCGCCTCTGAAGAAGGCTTATCCTCACGTCGACCTCGAGGGCCATAATCTCCCTCCCTCGCCGGCACCCTCCAGTCCCCACGCCGGTCGGCGCTACAACATTGCTACGGAGCTGGTCTACACCGATAGCAATGACCAATATAACGCCAGCAGCGTTCCCATCTACCAGGTACGTTCGGACTACAAATGGATATAGAACAGGCGAACTCGCGCATTGACCGTCTTGGTCTCGGTCGGCAATGGATGGTGTTTGGCATGCTGATTGTTCTCCGGTTAGAGCGCCACCTTTAAGCAATCGTCCGGCGATGGCGGCGGCGAATATGACTACACCCGCTCCGGAAACCCTACGAGAACGCACCTGGAACGACACCTGGCCAAGGTCATGTCCGCTCAGCGTGCTCTCGTCGTCTCCTCCGGCATGGCCGCATTGGATGTCATCACGCGACTCCTGCGTCCCGGCGACGAGGTGGTGACTGGCGATGATCTCTACGGCGGCACGAACCGCCTGCTCAAGTACCTGTCCACGAACGGCGGCATCGTCGTGCACCACGTCGATACCACCCGGCCGGAGAAAGTGCGCGAGGTGTTGAGCGAGAGGACCACCATGGTCCTCCTGGAGACGCCGACCAACCCGCTAATCAAGGTCGTCGACATCCCGCAGATTGCCACCGCGGCCCACGAGGCCAACCCCTCCTGCCTGGTCTCGGTGGACAACACTATGATGTCGCCTCTTCTGCTGAACCCGCTGGAGCTGGGTGCAGATATCGTGTACGAGAGTGGAACCAAGTACCTGTCGGGCCATCACGACCTGATGGCGGGTGTGATTGCGGTCAACGATCGGCAGCTGGGCGAGCGGCTGTACTTCCCCATCAATGCGTCCGGCTGCGGGCTGTCGCCGTTCGACTCGTGGCTGCTGATGCGCGGCGTGAAGACCCTCAAGGTGCGCATGGACCAGCAGCAGTCGAACGCGCAACGCATCGCCGAGTTCCTCGAGTCGCACGGCTTCAAGGTGCGCTATCCGGGACTGCGGTCGCACCCGCAGTATGACCTGCACCACTCCATGGCGCGGGGATCCGGGGCGGTGCTCTCGTTCGAGACGGGCGACGTGGGAGTGAGCGAGCGGATTGTCGAGAGTGCCAAGCTCTGGGCCATCAGCGTTAGTTTCGGCTGTGTGAACAGCTTGATCAGCATGCCTTGCCGCATGAGTCATGCCAGCATCGACGCGAAGACGCGGGCGGAGCGCGCGATGCCGGAGGATCTCATCCGACTGTGCGTGGGCATTGAGGATGCAGACGATCTGATTGATGATTTGCAGCGAGCAGTAAGTTATTCTATTGATTGACGTGAATACAGGCTAATTTCTTGGTAGTTGGTGCAAGCCGGGGCTGTCAACGTTACGTTGGATGATTTCCAGGCCAACACGAGTGCCTGAGGGACGTAAATACTGGGACAGGCGTTGGGCGAAGAAAAGAGATTTACTCCGTAGATTATATCGTACATATTATTCATTTATTCATTTATCCATTCACTATTTCATGTGACTCTTATGATTGATGATTCACACCTGCCTGAATGCCTTATATTTGCCTGAGGGAAATACCCTCCGCTGCAGCCAATCACCGCCCGCGGATTGGGCCGGCATCGGAGCAACTCCGGCTTATTCTCGTTCTGTTTGGCTTCATTTCCTCTTCATGTCTTTCGTTTCTTTCCTGCATTCTTTCCCTTCGCTTGTATAGACAAATTATGCCCCAAGATGCCCTCTCAGATACCCCCGTCGTGCCAGCCCTCGCCTCGGGCTGGAACACCCGCCTGCTGGGGTCGCGTTTCGGCGTCGACATTGCCAGCGCCGCTACGGCTGGAGCTTTGACGTGTCCAGCCATCACAGTCATCGATCGGTATTCCTGCCTGGATTTGGAATGTTTCGGTGGAATGTTATAAACTAATGCCTCATCTTGCTAGTGCCATCATCGAGAAAGCCGCCAAAGGCCTCCCCATCCGTCAGACCATCACCTCATGCTTCCGATCTATGATCTCCCATCCCGGGGGCTTCTTCCTCAGCACGCCTTTTCTGCTTATCTATACCCTCTACACCTCGACCTACCTGACTGCTAACGCCATTGACACCGTCACCTCGACCCTGCAGAACCAGTCCTTCTCGACGGTGTTCCCGGGGACCGCCAAGTTCATAACCACGACGGCCGTAAACATGGGGATATGTGTCTACAAAGATGCGCGATTTGCTCGAATATTCGGCGCCAATCCCCCTCCATCATCATCGTCATCGTCATCACACCCGCACCCCCAAACACCTCCCCAACAATCCCCAGCCTCGTGCCATCCCCCGGCCAACAGCGCCACCAAGGTGCCGCGGACCTCGTTTGCGCTGTTCTGCCTGCGCGACAGCATCACCATCTTCGCCTCCTTCAACGTCCCCGCGCTCGTGAGCCCCTTGATCCCCGACTTCCTGGCCTCCACGCCGCGCGCCAAATCCACCCTGGCGCAGTTCGCCTGTCCGGCGCTGATGCAGTTCGCCAGCACCCCCATGCACCTGCTCGGCCTGGACCTGTACAACCGGCAGGATGCGCGGCTGGGGTGGCGGGAGCGTGCGCTGCGCATCCGCCGCGACTACGTGCCCAGCTGCTTTGCGCGCATGGGCAAGATCGTGCCGGCGTACGGGGTCGGCGGGGTGGCGAACGTGCGGTTGAGGGAGTGGGGGATGAAGATGTTGGAGTCTACTTGAGAGTTTAGCACGTTTATATTTCGTTGGTTGGTAGGTGGTAGGTGTGGTGAGTTGATGCGTAACATCTCTACTCTTTCCTTTCGTTTCACATATCTTGGCTTTCGTGGATTGGATTTATGGCGTTTGGACATGACTTGCCATGTTTGTTTGGTGTTGGTGGTGCATATATTTTTCTCTGTTCGGTACTTTATATCGTACAGTCTTAGAGCACAGTAATTAGTCATGATAGATCTAATAGAATCTAGACGAGTATCCACAATCTAATATGCACTAATTGCCAGGGACTATCTACGCGGTAGTAACTAGTAATCTACTCTTAATGAACATGCCATCCCTACCAAACAACCGACTTGCCGAGGCTGTTTACTAGTTAACTTAACTAGTTAGCTCGAAACCCGATGAGTAATCAGGTCGCACATGTGATCTCATCCCAGAACTTGACCTGGAGTTAATCGAACGAGCTAACTCAGCTAAGTATATACCGAGGGAAAAGGACCTCTATATGTAAAGCCGATCCGCCAACAATCTAACTGCCATCTTTTCTACATCCCGACTCTGTGTTCAATTCTTTCTTCCCCCCTCCCGCCTTCTCAGTCCCAATCCACCACAATGACATCCCCAGCATACCAGTACAAGCACTTCGCCGTGAGCTTCCCAAGCGACCGGCCCTACGTCGCCCATGTGGAGATCAACCGACCCGATAAACTAAACACCTTTATTGAAGCGTGCGTCCATCCAGCCCATGGCAACATACCATAGAAAAAAAAAAAAAATACTAACATAAACTCCATAATTTCACAGAATGTGGCTCGAAATGCGCCACCTCTTCGACCAGCTCTCCACAGATCCCTCGGTCCGAGCCATCATCCTCACCGGCTCCGGCGACCGCGCATTCAGCGCCGGCCTCGACGTCAAAGAAGCCTCTGCAGGCCTCTTCGGCGGGGGCTCCGAACCCGCGCGCAAAGCGGTCCAACTGCGCCGCTTCATCGGCCAGTTCCAGGACTGTATCACGGCGATCGAGCGGTGCGAGAAACCCGTGATCTGCACGATGCATGGCTTCGCGTATGGACTGGCGATCGACATCTGTTCCGCGGCGGATATCAGACTGTGTAGCAAGGATGTGAAGTTCGCTGTCAAAGAGGTGGATATTGGCCTGGCGGCGGATATTGGGGTGTTGAGCAGGCTGCCGAAGATAGTGGGGGATTATGGCTGGGTGAAGGAGGTGGCGCTTACGGCGAGGGTGTTTGGCGCGGAGGAGGCGAAGAGCCATGGGTTTGTCAATGCGGTTTATGATTCGAAACAGGCTGCCCTGGAGGGGTCCTTGGACCTGGCGGGGCTGATTGCGCAGAAGAGTCCCGTTGCTGTGCAGGGGACGAAGGAGATTTTGAACTATTCGAGGGATCATTCGGTCCAGGACGGTATGTGCTCCATACCTCGTTTGACAATGGCAAGGTGCTAACTATCGAGAAAGGTCTTCGGTATACTGCTGTCTGGAACAGCGGTGCCATACAGACTAAAGATGTTCAAGCTGCGTTGATGTCGGGGCTGGAAAAGCGAGTGCCGACATTCGAGAAACTATAAGTTCAGGTTATGCTGAGTTTTTTTTTTCCCCATATGATGTACCTATTTATATATAGTGAGGGTATCTTTATATAGCTGGGGAACCCCGGCTACCAGTATATAGAGTATATTTAACGCTGCAGGGACAGCCTGGACTGGCATATCTAGAGCCCAAGGACAATCACCATGAAAACATCTCCATATGCAGAACCACCTCTCCCTCATGCCTCTGCGCATCCGCCGCCGCATTCCGAACGTCGAAAAGCATCGATGCCGGTCCGCACGCATAGATCGCCACCTTCCTCTCAGTCGATCGCGAGACCTCTGCAATCCGCGCCGGGAGGTCCGGTCGTCCGGTGTGGAAACCCTTTTCTGTCTCATCTTTGCGTCCCGCATCGGTAGGATCCGTGTCACTGTCAGGCGGGAGAAGCTCGATACCTGACTCTAGCTCTTTATCTTTCGAGATGGATGGATCCTCTCCTCCATCTGTCAGTGTCCGTCGGACCTGCGTGTCTTGACCAGGAGATGGAGACGAAGAAGTATCATGAATATCCACAACCACACGACGACTTCCCGGAAGCCCAGACTCAGACTCTCGAATCAGCGCCTCAGTCTCCTCTCGGAACCACCGCGCCATAGGCATCGACCGGCACGCAAACACCACCTGGATATCCACATTGCCCGTCTCCACAGACGAACCCATCCTCAACGCCTCGGCCAGCACGCCCAGCGCAAACCCGCCGCCCGACCCCCCAGCCACGATCATCACGCTGTCCACCATCCCGGCCTCCAGCTCCGCAACCCCCCCGTACGGACCTTCCAGGAGGACGGTACTTCTGAACCAGCCGCCGGACGCATGCCGAGCCAGAGCGTCCAATCGCCCCGTGACGCCCTTGTGCGGACGCACGAAGAAGACCAGCTGGGACGGTTTCGCCAGGGCGTCCGGGTCGTGGGAAAGCGAGGACACGGTGAACGGGTGGGCTGTGAGGGCGTGCAGGCCGAGCTTTGGGGACAGGAAGCGCAGGAAGAGGTGTTGTCCGGGCTTCCAGGTGGTGGTGACGGTGGGGATGGTGATGCGTAGGAGACCGCAGGGGAGGTGGTCGATGGTGGCGAGGTGTCGGCCGTGGAGGAGATAGGTGCGGGCTTGGGCTGCGAGGAGAGAGAAGAGGTAGATGGCGCCGGTGGCGATGAAGTAGTCCCTGTTTTCGGGTCCTCTGTTAGATTGATCTTGAGTTGGATAGACAGGCAGACGTACCATGAAGAGAGACGGAAGTCGCAGTGCAGGAAGAAGAAGAGGATGAAGACGAGAGCGGCGAGGAGATGCGTGGCTTTGAAGAACTCGTAGTAGCGGTTCCTGTTCTATCAGCTGGACGATCTATATGAATAAAAAGAGAGACATGTGTATACCGAATAGACGGCAGCGACATCACCGTCAAATACGTCTGGAAGATCAGAGCCACTATGCCCGTCCAGTAGACAACGCTGGTGTTATACTGCTTGACCATATCGCCCTTCCAGATGTGGAAGATGATGAAGGGGAACGTGTGGATGAGAGCCAGCACGAACATGGCGTAGCTGGTCCAGTGATGGAAGACCTATTGCCATTAGCCTGTTGGCAGTAGCAGCAGGACATCAGGGCATCACATACCTGAAGCTTCTCATGCGACACGCCGGTCAACGCAGATATGAGATTCGCTTTCGTGCTCAGAGCCCTAGAACACCTCAAATGAGCATATGTAATCGAATCCTACCAGTCTACCAAAACCTACAGCACAAACGGCAGCAACGCCAGCGCCATCCACCCCGTCCTTGTCGCGATAGGCGGGCTACTTCCATACGAAAGCTCCTTCGTATTAGGCCAGTAATAGGGCTTCGGGCCCAGGGTCATTGCTGTTCCAGCCAGTCAATATACAGCGATCGCACGATCAAACACAAGCGAACAGAACAGGCGGACAGACCGAAGAAAAAGACAAAGCCCGCGCATCCTAGCAGCATCACCCCCAGCGAGGGCGACCAGCAGCGCAGGGCCGGCAGTCGAAAGGACCTGTAGGCAAGGTAGCGGCCCGCCGCGGTGGCCTTTCGCCAGGGAGCGCTGTTCTTGAGGTATCGCGGCGTATACAGAGACAGGACATGCAGGATGGTGAAGAGGCCGACCGTGGCGACCAGGAAGTAGATGGTGTTCAGGGCGTAGACATGGTCGGCTTCGTACCAGTATCGCCAACGTCCCGACCGATATGCACATTGCTCTGGAGTCAACTTGCACTTGTCTGCCCGCGACGAGTGCAACATGACCGGCTGGTCCAGCCATGGCAGGCCAGACCCGGACTCTTCCATGTCCATCTGCATTGTGTGCGCTGCTTAACGGGTGGTGAGAATGGCAGCCACCCAGGGTTCTTTGCCACGGATGATCACGAATAAAAGGCAAGATAGACCGTCCATCGCAGCGTGTCATCGAGGTGCCTCATGGCGCTGATTGGCCGGGCGCTGCTCGCAATTGAGCAGATTTCTGGCGAGTGGAAAGTGGAAAAAAGGAGAAACAGAACTAGAGCGAGAAGGATGATTTCCTAGTCTCCGGTGAGCACATTTGCGTGGGTTCCCGCCGGAGAATTGAGCGGATTGGCTTTACGGTTTACAACTTCTATCGGGAAGTTGGTCATGCTCAATAATGGGTCACATATAATCATATCATTCACCTGTCATTCGTCTATCTACACTCAATTGCTCTGCAGTGTTACCATGGCCGACACTGGCACCGGATACGAGACCTGCTCCGATCCCACTCCACCGTCCCCCCAGATGCCATGGTCATGGAGAGCCTGATACCCTCCCCGGAGACTATCGGCCTCGATTCCCTTGGCCCGCAGCACGCTGGTGGCCACTCGGGCCGTGTCTCCATTATAGCAGATCACCAACACATGGTGGCCCTGCAGCGTGCTAACCACGTTGGCCCGGGCGTCCGTGAACAACGTCTCCAGTTCCTGCCACTGACTTTCGAGCACGCTTGGGTCGGAGAACGGCTTGGGCGTGTGTGAATCTAAACTCTGCAGTGGGATGTTCACCGATCCCGGCAGATGCCAGGCCGAGAAATCGACCGCAGTTCTGAGGTCGAGGACGCAGCAGGCTGGCCGCAGGGCCATGCCACTCAACAAACTCTGGGTCAGCGCCTTGGGAGGCTCATAAAAATGGGTGAACAGAACCACCGGGCTTCGTTCCCAGCTTTCGTCGTATCGATAGAGATCCACCTTGGTGAGATGCTGCACCGGGAAGGGTCAGCATTAAACCCTACAGTATCCATTGAGACTCGGGAGACATACCTCATTTTGGATGGGGTGAAACTGTTCCTCCCCCAGAGTCTTAAAGTACTCGCCAATGTACTGGTACGGTAGATCGCAGCACAGAAATACGCAATGAATAATACCATCAGGGCCAGCCAGCTCTGCCAGGGTGCCGGCAGTCTTACGCTTCTCAATCATCTGGAAGAGCCCTTTGAGATTGAATCCCGAGGAAGGGCCACACACGATACCTTCCCGGCACAGGTCCAAGGACAGCGAAAATGAGTCGAAGGAGTTCACTTCTTCGATCACGTCAACTGCAGATTTCCAGGGGAATTCGACTGGTTTCATGAGAGCAAACGACCTTGGGCCAGGCACCCGGTCTCCAGGAGCGGTGCAAACCCCCAGTCGGAGCACCGATGGCTTGGTGTCCTTGAAGTATGTCCCTAGGCCCGTCATCGTTCCCGATGTGCCCATGCCTGCGCAGAGCACGGTGATCTCTGGCAGCTGCTTATATATCTGTGGCCCAGTCCAGCGGATATGGGACTTCCAGTTGTCGTCATTCTCGTACTGGTTGGGGTTGAGAATTTGTTCAGTGTGTAAAGCCTGGTTTCGGGCATTCTGAATGCCACCTCGCTCGTCGAAGGGCTCGGGTTGCGAGGGGCCGCCAAACAGGGTGATATTGAGGCCAAAAAACTGCATGAGTCGCAGCTTAGCCTCGCTGGTCTTGTTGCTAAGGAAGGCACGAGTGTCATTTATGCCATGCATGACTCGAGCTATCATGGACATCGAGATCACCGTTGAACCGGAGCTGTACTCGATGATGGTATTCGTTTTCCCCGGCACCACACTCGACTCGAGCATATTCATGGCTATAATCCGCTAGGTTAATATAAGGGTGTCATAAACAACCACGACATGTACATACCAGGCATCGCTTTAACGTTATTGGCCGGGTGCATGGTCATCATCTTAGCATAAATGCGTACACCATCTTGATGGTATGGGTTCAGCTGCCCCGGTAGCTCAACCAATGGAAGAGGGGGCTGTGAGTCGGGATCAAAGTATTTCTTCAAAGAATCTGGACCAAAGTACACGTTGCGCTCGTTAATATTAGACATCGTGGCACAATTGTACTGGATGCAAGAGAGGGAATATCTGCAGGGCTCCGGTGACAGATCAATCATGGAGGGGCAATGGCTTCAAGATATAGTTCTGCACCAACCCCTCCATGGTGCGCATATTGCTTCCTTCCTGATCGATGTGCTGCGTGTTTATCTGACCCACATGCGGTAGACTCAATCTAGTCATATTCCTCTGAAGGAATCCTCCGGACACGAGGAAGCGCCATTTCTCGCCTGACAACAGCGGCCTAGGTGCCATCTAAAGTGGGATACTGTTCAGAGTAGAAGTTGTAACCGAGCCAAAATAGCGAATTAAAGGCAACAGAATACAGTAGCCATATTCTCGGCGTGTCAAGCAGGGTAGGATCTTCACAGACCGAACTTATGGTCAGTAACTCCGGCCAGGACAAGAAAGATCTACGGCCAGTAATTCCTCGCAAGGTCCTTAGAAATGGTCCGGACAGCACTTTCGCAACGCAGGTCCTCATTAAGCCATCTGAAACTTTGTCAGTATACTTTCTTGGCAACGCATGCACCATGAGTACCTTGTTGAGTGTTTTTGAGCAGGTTTGCGGCCTGGATGCTGATCACTTCCAGAACCCTAACGGGCCGTATCACCACCTCCTAGTCCGAGACCCTCTCTGGCTTGAAGGATTCCTCAAGGTTGACCTGATCTTCGTGAATATCCTCGCTTGGCATTGTCCGCTATGTTCCCACCGGCCGGAGGTCCTCACGGTATCACCGCGGTCTTAAAAGGAAATGGCCCTCGGCATTTCAGGGGCTGATCATTCATGAACAACGGGAAAGGTCACACAGCGACAGAAATGGCTGGAACTGTTCTAGAGCCAAAGGCGAATCCGTCCAACCTGTCGGATTCTTCTGCAACTGTTGACACAGATGGTGAATCTAAGCCTTCTGTACATGTCTTCAACGAGCAGACCAACTATGTGCCGAAAAGCACCATAATCACGGTAAGTAATGGCTATATTTCCAACACAGCACCAGGCTAATAACGCAGATATTCCTGGCTTGTTCGACGGTCGATCTTGTAGCCTTGATGGATCAAACGACCCTAGCCGCCAGTTTGTCCATCATTGGAAATGCTTTGCATGCCAGTGACCAGACTTCATGGATATCTGGTGGTTATTTTGTGTAGGCCATTACTCCCGATGCCAACTAATGATGTGGTATCTGACTCTCTTTAGGACATCCACCTGCTTCCAGCTTTTGTATGGTCGACTCTCCGATGTCTGGTCTCGCAAACTGGTCCTCTTCGTTGGTCTAGGTATCTTTTTCTTCGGATCTCTAGCCGCCTCGCTCGCTCAGACCGCAACTCAGCTCATCATCTTCCGAGCCTTCACTGGTGTTGGCGGTGGCGGCCTTATGACGGTCGCCCAGATGATCGTCAGCGACGTGGTTCCTTTACGCGAGAGAGGGAAATACCAAGGGATCCTCGGTGCAGTAGTTGCTCTCGCTAACGGCATCGGTCCGGTAATTGGGGGTGCCCTGGCCGCAATCAGCGAGGATTCGTGGCGGTGGATTTTCCGTCTCAATCTCCCGCTCACTGCCATCACTACACTGAGCGTGCTCTTCTTCATGCCACTGCGCAAGGTTACGGGTGACTGGAGGATCAAGCTTAAGGCAATTGACTTCGTTGGCGTGTTTCTCGCTCTGGGTGGCACCGCTGTATTGTTGCTGGGCTTGACTTGGGGCGGGGGCGAGTATCCCTGGCAGTCAGCACATGTAATCGCCACTCTTGTGGTGGGATTTGCCATATGCATTGCGTTCGTGCTCTGGCAGTGGAAGGGCACGTCGGTGCCGCTGGTGCCAATGCGGATTTTCACCTCACGCATCGTCAATGGTGCCTGTCTCACCATGTTCGTGAACGGGTGGAATTTCCTCGTTCAGGTCTATTACATACCCACCTTTTACCAACTAGTGTTTGAGTATTCTACTGTGAAGGCGGGCGCGATGCTTCTCCCCATCACTTTGATGCAAAGTACCTCTTCCCTTTCCTTCATCCTCTCCAATTCCGCGAAGCTGACACTCTCAAGCCGTTAGTAGTACGGTTTCGGGTCTCGTAGTCCACTGGATAGGCCGATACAGAGAATGCATCCTTTTTGGCTGGATGATTTGGGCCGTTGGCCTGGGCCTCTTCTCAACCTTGGATAAATCTTCTGGACTGGGAAAGCAGATTGGATACGGTATCTTGACTGGTGTGGGAGTAGGGAATACCTTGCAACCGTGAGTGTCTCCAATATCAAGACCGCTGCGTAGAACATGACTGATAGGAGTTCTAGTGCCCTCATAGCAGTACAGGCTGGAGTTGACCGGCGAGAAATGGCAGTCGTCACATCGTTCCGAAAGTATGTCTAATCCCACTAGGTATTCCAAAAACCCAAATTACTCACCTCATTCACCAGCTTTATCCGAAACCTGGGCGGTACACTCGGACTCGCTATTGCTGGGACAATCATGTAAGTGCTAGAAATCACACGAGACTGAATTGGAGCACTCACTGCTTCTAGAAACAATTTAATATCCTCCGCGGTATCTTCACTGGGCCTGAGTGACTCAGAAAAGCGATCTTTCCTGTCGAGTCCCCAAAACTACCTATCGCAGCTCCCTGCTGAGGAAGCCGACCACGCTCGCTCCTTGTTGATACCAGCGTATCGAAAGGGATTTCGCATCATCTTCATCATTGGTGCAGCTCTGTCGGCACTGGCCTTTCTGTTGGCGGCTTGGTTAATGCCGCAAGTTTCGTTGAATCGAGATGATGACGAAAAACTGAAAGAGGAAGCAAAAAACAGAATCAAGGGGGAGGGCTCAGATGAGGAGAAAAATAGAAACCAAAACTGATGTAAAGAAGAAAACAATAGTATTAATTCAATGGTGAAAGTAGGCCATTACAAAAAGGAATGTCGTATCTCGTCACATCGTTATGTCGATCCCAAGTCAACCAAAAGAAGAAAGAACGCAGAAAACATCCAAAACCCTTTTGTTTACCCTGCCCTCGATACGCCATTACTATAATGAAGCATAAAATCCAAAGGAATTGAGTAAGAAAATCAAAATCAAGAGAGAGTCTCAAAAGTCAAGGCCAGAACAGATGCGAACGCTAACGTGAGAGGCTAGAACGTAGAATGCTCAAATGTCCTCGATGATAATGGTTTGCTCCACGAGCCAGTTGACAAAAGCCTGCCCTTCTGTCTTCCATCGCCCTTCATGCCAAACTTCATTCAGCCAGTAATTGCACCCCTTCGCATATAGTTTTCGGGTCCGGCCCTGGCCTTCTGCCATTGTGAAGTCATTGTTCACATACAAAGCACCAACACCGGCCCCGGAAGTGCCTTGACGCGCATTCCATTCGCGTTCCGCCTTCTCACCAGCACGCCGTGCCATGGCTTCCTCGTCCACGTCTTGGTAGAGTTCGCATTTGGTGCATTCGGAGCACCGAGATCCCGGGGTCAGGCGAAAATGTTCACAGAAATGTCTGTATCCTTCATTTCCTTCTTCTTCCTCATCTTCGTCCGGATCTGGTTCTTCATTCTCTGGCCCCAATCTCGGCTCTGCCCTTCCAATCGGGAAGATATTTTCCTGGTCCCGGCGACGCCACGCACGAACCTGTCTGCTTACAAAAGTCAACGGAGGACCGAGACCCTTGCGACAAATGTAGCACATTGAATAGCCACACACGCAGGTCAACTTGTTACAGCCGGAAGACTTGACAAATGACAGTCCACACCGAGGACAGGTACGTTTCACCGCAGCCGTTCGAGCAGCTTCCACTGTGGTGCGCAAGTCGAGTAACAACGGTTCGTGGCAAACATGGGGATCACGCCAAGGTTTCTGGCAGTCGATGCAAGTGATCCGTTGGCAGGCCGGGTTTGAACAATTGAATGTTTTCCGGCGAGCTTTCAAACATAAGCTGAGCACAGCATTACGTAGGATCATAGAAAAAATGGTGCGATCGATCAAAAGAAGCGCTATGCCTGGAATCAGAAACACGGGTATCAAATCTAGTAGTATTATCATCAAAATAATCGTATCGCCGACATTCTGACGGCGCAGGCGCCACTTAATTCCTTCGGGTGCGGTATGATAGGCGGAGTCAACTTCGGCATACGAGCAATATGGGCAACGGATCAATTTCAGCTGCGACTTGAGAAGAGCTTCCGACGCAAGTCGACCTTCAAATTTGAGGTAGGTTTCGGTCCCGGCTTTATCGAGGAAGACAGCTCGCTTGACGATCTCCGAGCTCAAACTCCCATGGCAAGCCTCATGGGCAAATGGTGCGAGGCATTTCAAGGTCGCCTTTTCAACATCCACGGATTTGCTCCAGCCTTGACCAAACACAGCCTCCTGTACCGTTCGCTGGATGCAGCCATAGCAGATAACATGCATGTTGTCCGAACAGGTCGAAATTCGTTCAAAAGTAACATCCATCAAACAGCATTCACATTCATAGATCGCACTAGCCGCCGTGGCTTCGGCTTCATTCAACTCCTCCGCCAGGGTAAGGTCTTTGGCTTCCCGTTCATCACGCCTCATCCGGAGCATCGGCTCCAGGAGTGCCTCGTGTAGCTCCCGATTCAGCTCTCCGCATCCGGTGTCTTTAAGAATTGGGTCCAGCTGGCCGTCCGACTGACGCCTCCAGATGACAAGAGGGTGATCCTGCTTGTCTTTTTTATTTCTGAAAGGATTAAAACTGTTGAAAGTGGCTCGCCACGTCTTGCTCGCAAGGCCACGTAAGATCGGACGCGCTCGAATATAGCAGAAATTCACTTCGGCCAGCACCGCGTCCAAGGCGCTCTTGCTCACACTGCTGAATTCCTTGGATAGAACAGTCTTCACGGATGCTTTGTACTCGTCCGTCCGGAACCGCTCGTGGCGAGGAACTACCAGCTGCTCGTCTTCGCTGGCCGCTTGGATGGAAGGAACGACGGCATCGTCTTCGCCCTCCGCAGACCCCGTCGGGACGTTCCATCGTCCTGCTACCCATTCCTCTTTATGACGCAGCAGTTGTTCCACACACACCTGCAGCCGACTCAGCCCGTCGAACCGCACCAGGAGTTCGCGGAATACCTCGACCTTCACATCTGGGAATATCCGAGCCAATATTTCCAACGCTTCGTTGAGTTCCTTCTGGTCCTGCGTCTTGTCGACGGAGAGAGAGGCCGGCGCGGCGGTGGCAGAACGAGATCGCAAGGGTCTTCCGAACGGATTATTGCGTAGTGCTTCGGTAATGGTGGCAGATTGGTGGTTGTCGCCGGCAGGAAGCGGGGGAGAGGTGGTCAACGATCTAGAGAAGCTAGGGACAGACAGTGAGAGCACCATCGTTGTGTTACATGGTCATGTTCGGGACAAAGAGAGGTAACTGAAGCGAGCAAGGGCGGCTGAGGGTAAAGAAACCACGTCCGCAGAGGCAAAAGAATGCTTGGGGATAAGAGAGAACCTAAGAAGATGAAGGGAGAGCGAGAGCGAGAGAAACGATGGAATGGATGGAATTACTGGAGTTGGCCAGTTCCGTACCGCTCCGTTACAGTACATGACAATACACAGATGGCACGGCACATTCCGGTGACTATCAGGAGTTATCCTATATCACCTTAACACCTATAATCACAAGGTAATAATAACTACCCCTTGGGTCTTGAGTCTACATGTACAGACTAAAGAAGGTCCACTTGAACTTGAAGGACAAGTATCATTCTGGTGGCCCATAGGCATAGGCACTCATAAGAAGTAAACAAACAAAATAATGGAAACAAAAAAACCGTAATTTAAACAACCGTCATAATCTATGTACACAATTTGATCTCACTGCCCATAAAGCGTAGTAGTTGGATGTGATTATTTTACAACTTGGCCTTGGCGCCCTCCAGCAACTCGGCACCGGCACCGGTGATGGCAGGCTTGCCGGTCTCCACGACGGTGGTCTGGAACAGGACGAGGTTGCCCTCCTTCCACATCTCCGTCTTCAGGGTCTGGCCCGGCAGAACAACGCCGGCAAACCGGACCTTCAGGTTCTTGAAAGCACCGAACTTGCTGAACACGTGCTTACCGGAGACACCCAGAGAGCAGAGCCCGTGCAGGATGGGGGTCTTGAAGCCACCGACCTTGCTGAAGTCGGGGTCGATGTGGAGTGGGTTGCGGTCACCGTTGAGACGGTACAGCGCAGCCTGGTCCTCGGAGGTCTTCTCCTCGACAACCACATCCGCCTTACGCTGGGGAGGCTTGTACGCAGCAGTAGCACCCTTGGGGCGGGAAGCGGTAGGCTTGGGAGATCCGCCAAAGCCACCGCTACCGCGGATGAAGACGGTGGACTCATTGTAGAAGAGGTCCTCGCCAGTCTTCGCGTCCTTGGTGGTGTATCCCGCGACAACCAAAGCGGCGCTGCCCTTGTCAACGACGTCGATGAGCTTGGGGTAGGTCAAGGTGTTGGCCGCAGTCGGGATGGGGAATTTGCGGACTTCCATGTACTGCTCGCCGTGCAGCAGCATCATAGGGGAGAAGTTGGGGACGATGTCGTCCATGTTCCAGGGGGTGGCAGTGTTGAACCAGGGGATCACACCATAGGTGGGAAGAGCCTGGAAATGCTCGTTGTTCTCGTACACCAAGGGAAGATCGGTGCGCTTAGCGCCCACGCTGAGGTTGTAGAGGATGATGTCGCGGTCGACATAGTCGAAGGGAGTTCCCTCGCTGGAGCTCTGCTTGGCCTTCTCGATCGCCTGTAGGATGTCGTTGCCACCCTCGGAGTCACCACCCTTGCGGTTGCCCATGTTCGCCATGATCTTTTCGGCACCGGCCTGGCCATCTTCGGGGTGGTCGGCGCGTCCGTCATCAAAGTTGACAATCTGCTTCCAGTTCTTGACAACCTCCTCGGGGGTCAGCTTGACATCCACGGGGAAGCCGTGACCACCGGAACGCTGCCAGCGAGTGCAAGTGAACCAGCCGCTGCCGCACTCGTAGAGACCCTTAGTTCCGGGCTCGGGCACCATGTCGGAGCAGAGGAGCACCACAAGAGGGGCGACGTAGTCAGGCTTGAAGGCCTGGACCATCTCCTCGGGCATGATGGTGCGGGTCATGTTGGTACCAGCGTTAGGAGCAATCGTGTTGACCTTGATGTTGTATTTGGCTCCCTCGAGAGCGAGAGTGCGCGAGAAGCCGAGGATACCAAGTTTCTGTACGAAACCATTAGTGACAGTCCAACAATTAAGGGACTAAGGTAGGAAAGACATACCGCCGCAGCATAGTTGGCCTGGCCAAAGTTACCGTAGATTCCGCTAGTGCTAGCAGTGTTGACGATGCGGCCATACTTCTGCTTGAGCATGTAGGGCCAGGCGGCCTTGGTCACCTTGTAGGTGCCACGCAGATGAACGTTGACGACGGAGTTCCACAGGTCATCATTCATGTTGGTGAAGGCCTTGTCACGCAGGATACCAGCGTTGTTGACCAGGATGTCAATGCGGCCAAAAGCATCGATGGCAGACTTGACGACACCCTCGCCGTCCTCGCAGGAGGCCTTGTTGCCAACGGCCTTTCCACCCAGCTGCTGGATCTCCTTAACGACGGGCTCGGGGTTGACAAGGTCGTTCACCACAACGGCAGCGCCGAGCTTGGCGAACAGCAAGCAGTATGCGCGACCGAGACTAGCACAGGTTAGCATCCATTTTCACTAGGTCTGAGTTTTGCTTGTTTGGTACATACCCAGCACCACCGCCAGTGACGAGGGCAACCTTGCCCTTAAAGTCCGGCTCCTGGCCAGGCTGGGCACTAGGAAGCTTCAAGCCATCCTCCAGGAAAGACATGAAGTCAGCGGGTCCGGTAGGGTATTCTGGCTGCGAGAAGTTGTTGACGTCGTTCCACTTGCGGGCAATGGCACCGGGGGTCAGCGACGCATCGGTCTTCAGCAGGGCACCCTTGGCGCGCTCCCAACGCAGCTTGGCCACATGGCCACCACCGACCTCGTAGATGCCACCGGATTCAGTAGTGTTAGAAGAGTGGACCAGGGCGGCCACCAGAGGCACAACCCAGTCGGGCTTGAGGTTTTCCAGAACATCGGGAGGCATAACGGTAGCCGTCATACGGCTAGCGGCTATTGTATCCAGTTAGCTTTCATATGTTGCTCGCCGCAGGTGACTTCGTTGCCAACGTACCAATAGGAGCGATGACGTTGGCGATGATGTTGTACTTAGCACCCTCCTTGGCAAGAGTCTCGGTGAATCCGACCTGGCCGAGTTTGGCGGCTTCTTTTGTTAGCTTCATGGCCGACGCTCAGGGGCCGTATGAAGGACTCACCGGAGTAGTTGGCCTGTCCGAAACTGCCGAAGAGACCAGCTGCGGAGGCAGTGTTGATGACTCGGCCATACTTTTGTTTCCGGAAGTGGGGCCATGCAGCTCTTGCGCACTAGATGGTATAAAGGATGAGTACATGAAGGTATACTTGAGAGATCAGAGCAGCAGAGCAGGGATCTTTACCTTGTAGGCACCATACGTGTGAACCCGGTTAATGAGATCCCAGTCCTGGTCTTTCATGTTCTTGAAGCTGACATCCCGCAGGATACCGGCGTTGTTAAGGAGGACATCGATACGGCCAAAGTTCTTGATGGCCGTCTCAATGATGGCCTCGCCGTTCTCGACGCTGTCGTAGTTGGCAACGGCCTTGCCTCCAGCTGCTCGGATTTCCTCGACAACCACGTCCGCGGCCTACACAGAATACAGATGTTAGTTCTGAGTGCTGCAAGCACATGTGACCATCAGATTGAGCACGTTACCTTTGACGACTTGCCGTCTCCCGAATGAGATCCACCCAAGTCGTTGACGACGACATTCGCACCTCTCGAGGCAAAGAAAAGAGCATATGCCTTTCCTAGACCACCACCGGCACCCGTCACAACGACGGTCTGGTTGTCAAAGCGAAGCTCAGACATTCTGGACAATATCAACGAAGGAGAGACAGAGGAGAGGGGTTCAAGTTCAGTCGGTATCGGAAGGAGAAAAGAAGGGGAGGAAGAGATAGAAAGGGAGAAGAGCTAGTAGTGATTATATTATGAGGAAGAGGAGGAGATGAAAGAGACGGGGAAAGTCTGGGGGAGAAGAGTTGAAGAAGACTTGGGGATTTGAGGAGACAAAACGGGCGGTCGCAGGGCTCGGCAAGCTGAGGAACCTCGGCATCTTCGCAGGTGAAGCTCGGAGGTTCCCTTCTTGGGGGGTTCCACACGCCAAGCGACTTGGGCCGGGCAGGTGATGCGCCATCACATGCCGACTCGAATGCCTGAGAACCCTGGCCACCCACTTGGATTATTCGATTACGTCTTGCGGAGTTCAACTAGTTAACTAGTGACTTCCACTTTTGCGCCGACTCTAACCTCGGGGGACCATTGCTGGCAAGTCCGTGATTCTTGCTGTCTTTACTTAAATCTACACTACTACCTACTCCCTACGCCAGCCAGCGGACACAAGGTACTGACTAGCAATAGAGACGGATTTGGTAGAGATCATCTGAAGACCGCACAATCAACCACAGTTACACGGAACAAAATAGAATGGAACAGAAGAAAGCACGAGAAACAGGGTTTAAACCTCTTCCTTCTCCTTTTGTCAGCCTACATAGCTAGTATAATCATTCATTAATCAATAGTGATTGTAATCATAATGTACTTTAGTTACCATGATGGGCCCACGCTTAAATGCTCCGGGGTTGGTCCCACGTGCCGTTGCTGAGCATAACCCCTGTGCATGTGTTATGGATGGATTAATCATCTACCCGTGCATAATTCATTAAGCCCTATCAGAGAATGCTAGCAATGCATCTAATTGATCTAGTCAACCCGTCTAATTACTGCACAGCGCCTTTATTTTAATCGCTGGCCTGGTATCTCTTCCGGTACTCCTCCAACTTTGTAAAATCCTGCTCATCTCCCTTGTTCTTCAGCAGCACGATCAAATCCTCCAGGGTGACGATGCTCGTTGTCGGCACGCCGTACTCGCGGCGGATCTGACCCATAGCGCTCATCCGGGGTTCGCCGTCATCAATGCCCTCCTTCTCCTTGGGTCCGGGCATCTTCTCGAGGCGGTCCAGCGCGACGGCGAAGCCGACAACCTTGCCGCCCTCCTTGGACACCAGGTCCAGCGTCTCCCGCATGGCCGTGCCAGCGGTGATGACGTCGTCAATGACCAGGACATTTTTGCCCTTCAATGCGGCGCCAACGATGTTGCCCCCCTCACCGTGGTCCTTGGCCTCCTTGCGGTTGTAGCTGTAGGAGACGGAGGCCCAGGTTTCGGGGTCCAGGCGGTGGAGTTCGAGGAGGGTTGCGCAGGCAAGGGGAATGCCCTTGTAGGCGGGACTGGGCGGTGTTCCAGTCAATGTACATTTCCATGGGTTACAAGATGGGGGAAATCTTATGGGCTTACCCGAAGATCACATCGGGTTTCGGGATGGAGGGGTTGGCGGCGAGGAAGGAGACAATGGTGTGAGCATAGGCAGTGGAGAGAGCGGAGAGGAGCGCGGAGGTGTGGAAGGTTCCGGCGTTGAAGAAGTAGGGAGAGTCTTATTATATTGAAGCTATTAGCAATACCGCCGACGACACAAGAATTGGGGCAGAACAGTAGGGGTTGCAGCATAGCACGTACGACGGCCGGACTTGAGAGTGAAAGTGCCGAAGGTCAGGACATTGGCGGAGAGACAGGACTCCAGGAAAGCGGTCTTGTAGGCGGGGAGAGTGGCGGCCATTGTGATCGGTGTGGACGGGAATCCGAATGGCAGAAGGTCTATAAACAGCGGCTATACAGAAAGACCGACCAAGTCAAACGAAGCAATGCGGCGGGGTAGCGGAAAAAGATTGATTGCCCGGTGATGACTTAAGCAGGGTCTTTATGGCGCTAGATCTGGTTTAGGTCTAGTGCCACCCGCGGCCTGAGATTGTCCGCCTCGGAGGAGTTCTTCTCCGGCGGAGCTGCTCCAGACTCCGCCTCGGCTTTCCTCCCGGCATATACATACTTCATCAACACCATCTTCTTTTCACTCTACCAACCACTCCGGACATACTATAAACTGAAAATCAAAAGGATATCATCACACATTATGTCCGAAATCATCGACGATAAATCCCAGCACTGCATCCCATTCCTCCTCGACCGATTACAAGCCCACCGGGCCCGATATGGGAACAACCCCGCCGACACCCCTCCGTTCTTCCTAGGCTTGAACGGCGTCCAAGGTGCCGGTAAAACCGTCCTGGTATGTGGAGGCATGGTCGCTGATACTCAATTTGCTCTTCCATGCCCAAATCGAACCCAATTAACCAACGTCCATCCCGCCGTCAGGTATCCACACTCCAATCAACGCTACGGTCTCCGCCATACTCTCTCCCCGTCGTCACCCTCTCCCTCGATGACCTGTACCTCACGCATGACAGCCAGCGCGCCCTAGCGCAATCATTCCCCTCCAATCCTCTTCTCCAACACCGCGGCCAGCCAGCAACTCACGACCTCCCTTTAGCGACTCAGGTATTCGAGTCCCTCCGCGCCGGTCGCCCTACCGCCATCCCTCGGTACGACAAGTCCGCGTTCGCGGGGCAGGGCGATCGCGTCCCGCAGTCGCAGTGGGAGGTAGTCAACCAGCCCGGACAAGGCGAAGTCAAAGTGGTTATTTTCGAGGGATGGTGCGTGGGGTTCCGCGCGTGGGATGATGTCACCCTCCGAGAGAAATGGGAGGCCGCGGTCCGGCACAAGGAGCAGGGAGGATATACTGGGCGTCTGGGGCATGTGAAATTCGAAGACGTCAAGACCGTCAATGATGCGTTGCGCGCTTACGATCTAATCACTGAGTAGGTTTGGATTTGCGCCCTTTCTAAAATACCGCCTGCTAACGATATTGATGTGTAGCCAGTTAGACGCTTTGATTCATATGTATGTTCCACCCTCCATCACTTCCCACGTATCCTTGATACAAGGCTAACTATTTTAATTTGAAGCGACGCTCACGACCCGCATTACGTCTACGACTGGCGCCAGGAACAAGAAAGGACCCTGAGGGCTACGAAAGGAACAGGCATGACGCCCGAGCAAGTCACTCACTTCGTTGATGGCTGTAAGCATTTCCCTCTTCACTCTCCTCTCTTCTCCATATATTCCATCTCCGGTGGGAAACGCACGAGGGATCACTCTAACTGTATACTGTATAGATTACCCATCCTACGAACTATTCACCGAAACCCTTCGCGAAGGCGTCTTCAGGCCGACGCCCCATGCAACGACCGCTGCCACCTCGTCGGCTACCTGGCAAGGCAGACAGCTTCGCTTGGTGGTGGATAGGAGCAGGCGTGTTCAAGAGGTGATTAGAATATAGGGTTAGGAAATTAGCACAAGAGAAGAAAGTGTGGGGTGTCTGTAGATAATCCTGTAGATATAGATGCGAAAGGCTCATATATATGTTCACGAGTGCGAATGACTAGTCCAATTATGTATATAACAGATCCCATACAAAATTCAAGTTTCAATAGCTTCAAATTACTGGCATGAGACAGTAAAATAGCCATAATTGTTAAGGGCATCGTCAAGAATAACTCTTCTCGATTGGAGTTGATTCGACCATATCAAGACGTCTTGGCCAAGGACCGTATCGAATCGTAGATATACGATTAATTCGAGAACTCAACATCGACGGGAAACCGATAAAGTTACATGGAAAAAAGCTACAGTATTTACAGAAACAAGTAAGGTTGCCTAAGCTTTTTATTGTTTGAGTACCTGGATCCAGACCATTATACCGCTAACCGAGAAAATGAGCCCATAACCCAGACAACCTATCAAACAGCCATCGCCCAACGAACGAGATAAATCTAGTTCATCTGGCGGATGAGACCGTTGATGTTCTCCTCACGGTTACCGTAGTCACCACCCTCGATGAAGTGCTTGAACTTGCGGGTGTGGAAGCCACCGGTGGGGTTGGAGAGCTTGAAGGGCCACAGGAAGTTGTTGGCCTGCTTGAAGTTGGGGCCGACGGTGTAGATCTCGTGGATCAGATCCTCCATACAGACGATGCCGTACTTGCCGAGGTTCTCCTCGATGATCTGGTTGTCGGTGAGGGCAACACGCTGCTTGTCAACCTTGCCGTAACCGCGCTTGTAGATGAGCTCACGGACGGACTTGAGGTTGGGGTATCCGTAGGCGATGTAGGGGTTGATGATGGTCAACATCTCCTGGGTAGCCTTGGAGAGACGGATGAAGGTACCGCTGTTGATCTGGAGCAGACGGAGTAGCTGCAGGATCTTGCGGGGCTGGGGAGCGATCTTGTTGATACTGGAAGACAGTCAGAATCTATTGCGATTGGTACAGCGTGGGGAACAACACATACCCCTTGATACGGATAACGAAGACCAGCTTAGCCTCATCAGGGACCTGGAAGTTGCCGTCCTTGCGGGCAATACGGCCGAGGCGGATCTTCTCACGCTCAGCATCGCGGTACTCCTTGACGTAGGACTCGGCGCGCTTGAAGATGGTAGCACGCTTCTGCTTGTTGGCCTGGAATGTTTCCGTTAGCGAGAAGAACATTTCATTATATCAATGCAATATGTGGTAAAATAATGTGTCTCAGCCCCGAAAGATGGTTAACGAAGCGACAGCATCGACCTTGAAGGCCTAGTCGCGTAGTGGTGTGTTGTCATCATCGTAAAAAAGAAAAAAACGGAACATAAAATAAAAATACTAACCTCCTTCTTCTTCTGGGCTTCCTCACGCTGAACAGCGCGAGCCTGCTCCTGGCTCTTGCGCTTCTTCAGGAGGGTCTCGGGGACCAGCACCTGGTTGGAGGTGGGGACAGAGCTGTTGGAGGTCAGTTGAGTCCGTCTATGGCAATCAGACAAGGCCAAAACTTCGCCGAGTGTAAGAACTGCAGCTACAGTGCCACATTCTCATACTGAAGGCTAAAAGAAAGCACTCGACGACATCAATTTGATTGGTGAGGCAAAAGGCTTTTTTGGTCACGATCCTGGCACAGCATATTCCAGCATGGCCATTGCGGATCCATTGAAGACGCAAGCGCTTTTTAATATCCTCATCCAACAAAACCCCAAACAATGTTCGGGAATGTGTGTTGACGCTGTTCGTCCGCCTCTCCAGTTCAGAACACCGAGCAGGAGAAGGGAAGCGATAGCCCACAACAATACTTTTTAGAGAGAAGGCAACATAGCTTTCAACTCCAATACCCCTAACCCATGCTCAATTCCAATCCTTTGCTTCTAACAGGTGTTTAGATGCGAGCTCATGGAGCGAGACGAGGGTCGCGGGAAAAATCGAGCTGGTGCTTAGCGGTGTTTTTCAACCGCAGCATCTCCAGCGAGAAGGACGACTATAACCCCAATCCGTACAGACTCGTGCGACGAATCAACCGGAAGGATCATAAAGGGAAGCATACGTAGCAGTCGAGGCCATTGCGACGGTCCGTAAGAGTTCGCGAGTTGGGCGGTTGGCGAGGGCTGTCGGGTTGAAGAGAATTCAAAAGGAAATCTGCTTTAAGAGAGAAAATCGGTTGTGGGCGGTCTGGTAGCACTAATCCATATCAGGCTAGCCTCATAGACCCATCCTTTCTTGGCACCTTGCTGATTATATAAGATTAACCCTTATCTGGCCTTTTCTGGTTAGGGCTGTATGGTCAGCTGACCGAGTGCGATAAGAGCCCCGGACTGATAGGCATGACCGCATCCCCGCCGCGATGGAGTCTACTCCATAGAGGATTCTCCTCTCTCATACCAACGTCAACGTCTGCATAATGTCGTCGCGCCGAGGTGTTGGCCTTGGAGCCTTTGCAAATCGAACCCAGGCCAGCCAATCCTATGCCAACCATGGCGCCAATCTTCGCTCCACCCACCTTTCGTCTCTACAAACACAACTCTCCGTGTTCCAGTCCCTCCTCCACAGCTTCGCGCTGGAGCACAGCTCAACCATCAAATCGAATCCCACCTTCCGCGCCGAGTTTGCACGCATGTGCAATACAATCGGAGTCGACCCTCTCGCCGCAAGCAACGTGAAAGGGAAAAATGGCCGCAAGGCACTGGGCGAGGCGGGCAGTTTCTGGACCCAGATCATGGGCGGGGACATGAATGATTTCTATTTCGAGGTTGCGGTTCGAGTGGTGGGACTATGTCGAGATACGAGGAGTGAAAATGGCGGTTTGATTGGTGTCGAGGAATGTCGGAGACGAGTAGGTAAAGGGAAAGCTATTGGGAGTGGTCTCGAGGTTACGGAGTATGCACACCTTCAACCTCCTGCCTTTCTCTCCAATCCAGTTGGGGTATGGAGAAGGCAGATGACTCATGAGAGATACTGACATGGTGTAGTGATGATGTTCTTCGCGCTGTGAAATCGCTCGAGCCTCTGGGATCCGGTTTCTCTATCGTCCGAGTCGGAAGCAAGCAGTATATCCGATCTATTCCTAAGGAGCTCAACACAGACCAAGCCACCGTGCTCGAGGCTATACAGGTTCTTGGGTTTGTGAGCATATCTATGTTGAGGCTGAACTTGAACTGGGAGAAAGCACGAGCTCAGACTGTGATTGACGATCTTGTGGCAGACGGCCTGGTCTGGCTCGACGCTCAGGCCGAAGAGGATGAATATTGGTCACCACAGAACCTACTTGATGACAGTGGCTAAGGCTGCTTATTTTTTCCATCCTAGCTTCTTATCATACTTTGGGGTGAACATTCTGCATGCGCAACCCAGACTGAAAGCCCAAGACAATACTGTGGGCGGGTAAGATATATATCGCGACCCACCTAGGTGCCGCCATATTTGTCTGAAGGCTAGCCTAAATATGCTCATACCCACAAAGCTGGACATGCTGGAATCGAAGATGAAACTATCATAACGCAGCACCAAGGTTCTATGACTATATACAGCAAGACGAGCGCAGAGCATGGACTATAGACTCTCCGAGCAAAGCTACGGTCACTTATACCAACCATAGCAAAATGACCATACTTGGCTACACTATGTCAAGACCAGAACAAATTTCTTGAAATCTATTTGAAATTTTTATTCCCACGTCCTTTTCATTCCCTCATATAATTCAATAAGACTCATTTGTTAATTGTAGCAGAACTTTATGCAAGACGGAAAGAAAAGAAAAAGAGTTTGAGGACATCCTCTGCCGTCCATGAAAATGAAAAGGGAAAAAGAAGAAAGCCATAATGGATAAAAGCACATGGGATCATACGCAGTTAAATTCCACAAGAAGCATTAAAAACCATGAAAAGATATGCCATTACTAACATTTTTATGCCTTGATAGCTCCACCCAATGCACCGCCACCGAACTGCTGTCCGCCGGGTCGACGGCCTTGTTGACCACCAGGGATTCTGGGGCCACCGCGAGCCTGACCCCCGCGTCCAGGGCCGCGGCCACCACGGGCGCCGGCGCCCTGATCGCGCTGGAAGGCGTTGGCCATGCCTTGAGTGCGCTGCTCGAGAGTCTTCTCGTTGGCTTCCAGGAGGTTCATAGACTTGTCGGCAAGAGTGACGATCTGGGACTGGAGACGAGACAGCTCGACGCCCTTGCGGAAGACAATGGCGCCGTTGACCTGGTCAAGGGCAGCAGCCAGTTCTTCGTGGGAGATCATGCGGCTGATAATAGCAGCGATCTTCTTCTCGGGGAGCTCGAACATGTTAGCCAGAGTACCGATGGCCACGCTGTCGTAGAAAGGAGCATAGGTGAACAGGTAGGTCCGCAGGCCCTCTTCCTGGATCTGTCGAGACAACATCTCCTTGACCTTGTCGGGCTGGGGCATCAGGTCCCAGATCTTGATGGAGCCGAGCATCTCGGCAGCCTTCTTCCAGTCACCGGCGGCAAGGAACTTGGCACTCATGATAACACCATCGCGAGTGTTCTCGGCAGGACCGGTGAAGACCTGTCGCTCGTTGTAGTCCAACATACGACGGAAAGTCTTGGAGATGACACGGCGCTTCATCTCGGGGGAAGACGACGTCTGGGCCATCAGGGGAACTTCCAGGAACATGCTAGATGTTAGGTAAATGCATTCGAGGAGTTCCAGGTTGATGTGCATGTGGAAAGGCAGCTGGCGCTGACGCTCAAGGCGCTCTTGCTCCGGCGACACAGTGGAGTAACGCTGGAGAATGATTCCTTGGGCGAGAAGCTCCTTCTGGCGGCCGCTGCCGCAGACTTCAGAGAGAGTGTTCTGAGCCTCGTAGATGAGACCGGCCCGGAAAGCGCAGAGACCGATCTGGACCAACGTGCGGTTGAAAAGGATCTGGGTGCTGACGTCGAAGTTCGAGATGCTCTCAGTAAGGTGGGACATGAGCATCAGGTCACGCGAGCGGTAGTATTGGTCGTGCAGGGCAAGGAAGTAGATCTGAGAGAGCATGGCACGAGCTCTGATGATGCCATCGCTGAACTTGAAGAGGTAGTTGCAAAGAGTCTGGACGAGACTCGTCACATCGTCAGTCTTGTTGCGAGGGGTGATGGCGGAGTCCAGAACGGAAGGAAGCGCCTTCCAGGTGCCCTCCTCCAGGATCGTCACAACCTGAGAAGGCTTGAAGTAGATATGTTCCAATCTCCTCATAACCACCCGGTTCAGGCTGTCCTGCCGAGGGTCGGTCTTGTCAGACTTGGTGAGTCCTTCAGAGTAGGCCTGGGCGCGGACAATGGCGGTATAAAGCTGCTTCTCATCGCTCAGTCGTTCGATGTACTCAGAAGTGTGAGGGTCAATATGTTGCAAAGACCGGGTAAGTTCGTCATCGAGTCTCTCAACGTAGGAGACGATGCTGCCCGGGATGTAGACCTTCTCGTTCTCGGTGGGCTGGGGCTGCTTCTCATCATCCTCCCACTCTTCGGCACCTTCGGCGACAATGTAGTCGGGGTTGCTCTCGAGGACGGAAAGAAGAGTGATGAATTCCTGTTCAGCAAACTTCCACTGGTCGATGCTCATGTAGTTGGCGGAGGAGGAAGAGGTGAGGTCGAAACGGGTCGAGATGAGGGTGAGGTAGACACGGATACGCTGGTAGGGGGACTGGGCGACTTCCAAAAGCTTCTCCATCGTTCGGATCTGCTCCAGGCGGTCTGTGTTCTTCTTTCCACGGGATTCGACAATCACGCGGAGATGCTTGAGAATACTCTCGGGGGTGTACTGGAGAGTCTTGCCACCTCGGCCAACGGTAGCAAAGCCGTCATCATCGGCGGCGGAAACGGCGGCAGGGGCCTCGACACGGTCAAGCTTGGTCTTGACGGCGCGAGGGGCGGCAGCAGCGGGCTTGGAAACCTCCTCGTCACTCTCCATGTAGGCATCCTTGTTCTCGCGGTACTTCTCAACCTGAGTGGCGTACTCCTTGTTGTTCTTCTTGATACGTTGCTTGACGGCGTTGAATCCCTTGGCGTTGCTCGTGTTCATCTTCTTGTTCGAGGACTTCTGCTTGACGATAGTCTCATTGACGAGATCCTCAAGGTCCGCAACGGTCTTGATGTAGATCTTGGGGGTCGGTCCGGACTGCAGAACCTTGACAATCTGACGGTTCAGCTTGTCAAACTCTAGGATCGCGGGTCAGTAAAAAAAGGCCATCAAATTGTTTCGAGCTTTCCCCCGGAGAGTCCCAAAAACACGCACCGGCAGAGATGACGGCCCAGTCGTTGATCTTCTCAGCATTTTCGATCAACTTGACGGTGCCCTCGAGTTCCTCCAATCTCTTGTCCTTGGCACTCTTGACGACAGTCACTTTCTCCTCGTCCTCGCTTTCCTCGCTCTCCGAGACGTTCCTCAAGAACCGGTTGGCACCGGTCTCTCCGGCCTCGTCATCGGACTCCTCCTCCTCCTCCGAATCCTCCTCCTCGCTGGATTCCTCCTCCGACTGCTTCTCCTCCTCACGATCGCTGTAGAGCTCCTCCTCGTCGGAGGAGCTGCTGTCGCTGTCGCTACCGCCACCGTAAAAGAAACGCGACATTTTGGCTGGTTTGTCGGGCGATCGGGTCGAGAGACGTCGCGAAATTCAGATAATCGGTCCCCTGAGATGCGGGCGTGACGCACAGTCGAATAGAGATGGTCTAGGCGATTCCCTTAAACCAGTTGGTTGGCTGTTCGCTGGGGAAGGAAAATCAAGTTGTGAGGGTCGGGAGCCGCAGACCGGTCTGCGCGAGCCACACACGAAATTTAAGCGAGTTGGCGCCTAACCGCATGGGGCAGGTGGTGCCTGAGGTGTCACCCAGCCGAGTCCATCAAGAACTCCGCCTCCATCGTGTTTAATGTGGAGATTCCATCCTGGAACATAGTAAAGTGAGCCATGGGGTTTACGGGGTCTTGTGCCGTGCTTCCCATCGACTTCAAAATGCAGAGTAGCCGGAATCACAAAAGTTAGGGGGACTCGTCCATTGTCTCCCGATTGTTCATTCATGTATCCAAACTACAGTAATGCTCTTTTTTTATACGATACTAGAAAAGAAAACAGCGGAAAATGCTGAAAAGGGTGGCTATAAACGGGGTGGCAGTACCAGTCACTGCCCTATTTAGGAGAAGAAGAAAGATAACGTAAGATTCGACATCGTAATGCAGTGGCGGCAAGTAACACAAAGAAAACAAAGGGAATTTTAGAGAATATAAAGATAAATGGATCGCGTTCTTTCCAATACTCCAAGCTATGCCGAAAGCAGACACATACGCGAATATGAAGGAGTTGAAGGGGGGGGGGGAGGAGGGTTGTAAAGCTAGAGGTGAGCATCCAAGATTCTGAAAGCTCAAATATAGAGACAGGGGGGAGGGTAGCATCGCCGAGAGACCACACGGTAAAGAATAGACGCCATGGACGAGATCAACGTCATTTGGCACCACGAGAGGGTTGTGTTGACCTTACGCTTCAATGCTATTCAATCTGAAGCTATCCCGTGCGTTCTAGAGCAAAAAAGATGGATGCATCTCGACCGGATGTGAAACCATCGACTCTTCCGTCGGCCAAACGCTGGACACAAGAGACTTGGGAGCACACAAGCTCTTACAAGCCTACTATAGATCTCAAGCACGATTTCAGTCACCATGAGAAGCCGGCGACATTTTGGAGCAGCCCCGCGTTGATCATCCAAGAAAAGCGCGGTCGGAACACTCTTGTCCAGAAGTGTGTGCTGGCTATAATACAATGTTGATGCACCTTCGGTGCCAGTTGAACAGGCCTAATATCCGTGCACTCAATGCCATTGGTTTGGCGCAACGTAGCCATCACCCCCCAAGACACCGTCCTCGAGGGTCCGAATGAAATCCCGGTTACGGGTGCCACCCACACGGCTTCCTCGTCGACGCTGATTAGCAGCGTTAGGGTCAACATACCCTTCGGGTGGCGGAGGGTAATATGCAGGGCTTGGTTGCAGCCGAATGGGCGCGTTAGGGTCCAGGTGACTGGCAACACGTTGAATAGTAGGCGGTATTCCTCCACCTTGTGGATCCATCGTTGAGGCACGTTGACGACCAGCCCTTGTCGTGGCTTGCGCGTACAGACTTTGAGATGGTGCGTACTGAGCTTGCGGCATCTGACCCGGCATCATGTTCATCTGGTGACCATACCCGGGAGGCTGAGTGGGGTACGGCGGGGGAGCGCCCTGCTGGTGCCCAGTGAACATGCCGTTGTACATTGGAGGCGGCTGTGCGTGAGAAGGCGTATGGAATGAATTCATCTGCATCGAGTACGCATTCTGTGCTGCGGTCTGCGCCTGCGCTGCTTGTGCCGCTCTCTGTTTACTTGTCGCTTCTGCCTGTTGTTGTTGCTGAATCCCAGGGGCAACCGGTTTGCTGAGCGCTGAGTATTTGAGATTCATTGGCGGTACAAAGGGTCCCGTGAACTTCTGTTGGGTAATGAAGGGATGCAATTTGGCCTGCTGTGGCGACCACCGTTCAAGCGGGTTGATAGTCAACAGACCGCGAACGAAATCGATAAAAGCTGTTCGGTTGTTTATTTCTGGACAGAGCATTAGCAAATACCTTGCATAATTTTATGGAACGACAAAACATACCTCTCTCGATTTCCGCCGGCTTCATATTTTTCCGCGGCATTGGATAGCTTCGGATGATTTCTTCCAGCGTGGTGGCCTGGAAGTATTTCTTGCTTGGCTGCTCTTTAGTGTTGTGTTCTCGAGAATATTGCTCCAAGCTCTTCAGACGGTATGTTTTCCTTCCAAATTCATCGTGGGTTTTCTCGAAGAATTCGCCGGACTGTTTGCCCATCTCCAGCATCCAGGAAGGAGGCAAGCCCATCATGTCCACAATACGGCACACCTGATTGTATTCCGAGGATCCCGGAAACAACGGGAGACCAAGGAAAAGCTCAACAACAATGCAGCCCAATGACCACATATCGATCGCAGAGGAGTACCTGAGGTGAATCAGCAGGAAGTTTTACAGGAGAGTGAAAGAAAATCGACATACGGCAAGCCAAGCAAAACCTCGGGGGAACGGTAGAATCGCGACTGGATATACGTGTAAACCGTCTGTCGTTCGTCGCAAGCAGATCCGAAATCAATGACTTTAATGATTGGGCTCTCCAGGCTGGAACGAGATCGAGGAGTTAGTTGGTATAACATATGACTCGTCGAAAGGCAACTCACTTTTTCAGAAGGATATTCTCAGGTTTCAAGTCACAGTGGATCAGATGTGCCTTGTTCAGAAGGCTCAACGCGTTGAGCAGTTGTTGAGCAAACACCCGCACAAGAGTTGTGCTTAACCCTCGGAACTGATTTTGTTTGATGAGTTCATAAAGGTTGACACTAAGCAGTTCAAACGTTAAGCAAAGATGCTGCCTGTGGATAAATGTGTCCTTGAGCCGAAGTAAATGGTGGTCGTCGTTTTTGTCGTATCTGCTGTTGAGCTGGCGTAAAACAGGGTAAGCCGAAACTCAGAAGAAAAGGGAGGCGAAGAAAAACGTACTAGGTCTAGAACAGAGACTTCCATCATACTTTGATTGAAATAGGCAGTCTTATTCTTGATGACCTTGACAGCCACCACTTCCTGAGTTTTCAAATTCTGGCATTTCACAACTTGCCCAAAAGTGCCTTGACCAAGAACGTCAAGGATGAGATAGCGGTTTCTGGAATGTTGGTCAGCATCGATACACACGGCGCAGATACCGCAGCCTGAACCCACTTATGGCCGGCTTCCTCGCTTCCCAGAATATCATTCACATATAGGATGTAGTCGCTGTCTTCATTGTCGTATCCATCATTCTTGACGCCCTTGCTTGGCTTTGTGAGTACTCGTCTTGGGTTCCTTGATGATTCGTAGTTGAAGCCCGGGTTGCAAATGCGATAAGTAGCCGGCAGATGCATCGTCAGAGCTTGAAGGGGCTGCGTGGATGTTAGGGAAAGTTACAGCAGCTCCTCCGGCCACGCGAGAAACTTACACTGATGAAACCACCCTCGGGATTAGCTCTTCTGTATGGGGGCTGCACGTTGATGCGCGGTTGCAGCTCCTGGACCGATTTGATTTTCTGGAACTTGGGGACAGGCCCACGGCCGGGTTGCTGACCGGCGCCGGACATGGACGTGGGGCGGGGGGATCTTGCGTCTTGCCCAAAGGCTGAGGCCAGCTGAGATCCCGCCGAAGGAGGGTAATATTGGTCGAGACTCAGGTCCGTGGCCTGCAAAGGAGGGAGCCTAGGGGGTCGCGACCCAGTCGCTATGCCGATGTTAGTCACGGAGTGTTGTCGGAGATACCACGCACACAGATAACACAAAATCAAAAAGGGCAAGGGCTCACAAGGAGGCGACTGATATGATTGGGGCGGCGAAGAGTAATTCGGCATCCTCGTCGGCGATCGTCGAGTTTGGTTGGCACTGGGGGGGTGGACGTAGGTACTAGGGCCCTTTCCGGGACTCGAGTTATACGGCATGGTGGGCGACAGGACGTTCATCGGGGAGTACCTGCGAGCAGCCGAAGACTCCTCGTGGGGGAAGTACTGGGAGGAAGGCCGGCTGTGATGACTCGGCCTGGCCGCCGAGTATTTCGCTCGGTTATACGGGTCCGCGTCCTCCATGGCAGTGTCGGCGTCGGTGACATAATCGCGGCTACGTGGCGTCGCGGTCGGAGATGATGCCATAGACACCGGCTTCGAGTTAGTGGCCAGGGTTGGAGGCTTGGCCGTCAGGGCAGGCGTCTGGAAAGCCTCGTAGGTATAGCCCACAGGTGCCTGCTGGGCCTGTTGTGGTTGACCCCCGTACTTTGCAGCGAGCGGTTGCCCATTACTGAACTGCGCGGGACGGCCCATTAAGGGATCCTGATAGGGCTGCCACTGCGAGTCCATCGTTCCGTCGCTCCTTGTGTGTTCTCCTCTCTCGCGGTGAATCTCTCCGGTCGGGGGTGGTCAGAGAGGGCGCTCGGAATGGGAATTGGATAGGATGATCGTCTGTTGCCGTGGACAGCGCACATGCACTGCGACCGGGAGGTAGATAGCAGCGGGGACGGCCGACGCAATCAGGCGGAGACGCTGAACACGAGCGAGCCCCGGTGCAATTCGAGAGGCAGGAGGTGAGAAGGGGGAATTGATGCTAATTCCGATGTGTGAGGCACCTCATTATCCGCAGGATCGGTTCGTCAGGGTAGAGTGAGGACGTGAGGACGAGACAGCGGTCCAGAGGGCGAGGGTTGCAGAGAACTAACTGGGGGGCGGCGGTCGCAATGCACAGTGGGAATGGGTATCGACACGCCAAGGAGGCTGGGGCAGGGCAGAAGGGCAGAAACAGTCTCGAGCAACGACGGCCTGCTCACCCGGACAAGCACGGAAAATCCGGGCAGAAAAGTCCACCGTTCAAATATAAGAAAGAAAGAAAGGGAAAAAAAAAATTAAGATTGGTGATAACAGAAAAAAAAAACACAGGGGCAACAAAATGGAAGATGACGCCCAGACGAGCGCCAACAAGACGAGAGTTGAGCGCGCCAGCGAGGCTAATGCGGAGGAGAGAGGAAGAGGAAGAGGAAGAGGGGGGCGAAGAGGAAGAGAAGAGAGGAAGACGAGAAGTTGCCTGAGGCCACCGTTGGGGCCCTGCCGCTGGATCTCACCACAACTGAGTATATTACGTGGTCGAAGTGTCAACAGGCAGCAAAGCAGTAATAATGATGATGTTGATGCTGCTGATGCTATGGAATCGTTGCTGAAGCGATCCAATCGGTCAGGTGTCAAATATGGATCGACCCCAGTAGCAGCTGGCAGCCAACCAACCGACTAGCAAACAAGCAGACAAGCAATCAATTTACTCTTCTTCTATCTAATAGCCCTGAATCCCTGGTACCCATAGAGTGTTTTAAATACCTAGGGATACCCTTTCTGTGCCCACAGGATCTAATTTTACATGCATGCGCAAGCCAGGTCGGAGATGAATGGATCGATGGATCTCTGCTCAGTGCTGAGTGCTCCGTGCCCACGGCCTCTCTTGACCAGCCTCTTGGACGATCCATCGCCCAGTGGAGCCAGGCCGCCCCTTAGAAGCGAGTCACGACGGTCGGGCTCGACTTTTCTGCTGATCCAATCTCCAGAGGCACGATTGGGAAATTGCCCGATCATCGATATCATTTCATTGTCATGATATTCTTAGACACGCCGTACTGGGCCAGCCAGTTTGCTATCCTTACCGAGTGCAGCGATAGAGAATCATGACCTCATCAGGTCGGGATGGTGATACTAGAGTCTCCATGGCATGGACTCGAGTACCTTACAGAATGCTGGTCGAAAAGCAGTGGAAGGCGAGGATGACTCATCGTCGGCCCGGAAGGCGGTGGGGCTCAGGCAGCCGTCGGTGAGTCCATTCTGCCGGTCTTTCTGCCTGATGGCTCGTCCAGAGGCGCATCGTCATCTCCGCGAAGGCCTTTTTTCAGGGTCCTTCGGCGCAGACCAACCGACCCCTCCCCGAGACCCTGTCGCATCAATGAAGGGGTGCACACAGTGTTGAAGATACCGCGCACATGCAAGAAGAAAATCTGCCAGGTGCCGACGTCTCCGAGCCTTTGAATGCTTCCGTCAAGTTAAACACTCGGGTTCGCTGATCGTGCCGCCTGCGACTGTGGCAAGAGCAACACTTTGGTTCTTTTATCATTTTCTCATCCTGATATTTCTGTATTTATACATTTGTAATATTTCTCCTAATGGTCTGTGCAGCTTATGAAGAACCCAAAAACGTGCTTCAAAGAATTCTCAATACTTCATTAGACCTTCGCTGAGGGTTCTACGGTTTCCATCAAACATGACTCACGACGGGAAGAGTGACGGCGATGCTGCAGCTCACGATGGGATTTCTGAGGCCAAAACCCATGAAGCTCTGCCCGAGCACGCCTCACTCACCGAACCCGAGATTCCCAGTATTCCCAATCCAGGCCCTTTGTCGGGCGTAGACGAAGCTAGTCGTCTCCGAGAACTCCAGGCCGATGTTCGAGATCAGGATGATCTTGAGAGAGATATCTCGCGCCAGGTATGATCAAACCATGCGAACTTTTCTGACCCAAGTTGTCACTCCCGCTGACCAAAGTAATAGGCCGATAAATTACTCCTGGAACAGGCCGATGAACGCGACAACAAGCGACTAGAGAAGACTAGCCTGGAGAAAGAGTATGACCCTCATTTCATATGGCCTTTCACAATGCTGATGCTGCAACTAGAAAAGTCGATTCGCAAATCTTAAAATTACATCAACGTCTGTCGCAGCCAGTTGGCACTGCCGCTCGTGTTCGCATTCAGAATGATATTCAAAACCTGGAAACTCGGAATGCCACGCTGGCAAATGATTTGAAAGAAATCAGACAGCGCATGGATGAGAGGCAGCAGGGGATAGAGCCTGACGCGCAAGAGCATGGGACGGGAAGGCTGCCCCATGAGTCTCGGAGGGACTATCTCATTCGAACTGGAAAGATTACGCCTTTCTCATCCATGGGTTCTGGTCCGACCGAAGGGCATCTGTACAGTCTCCATGACACCCTGATTGATGCTGAGGATGAGCGCGATGAAAAAGAGGCATTAGAACAGGTCAAGCAGCGCTCGACTGTCTCTCATAGAAACCTGGTGCGTCCAGGTTTTGGTTTTGATGAAACCAGCGAAGAGCCTGCCGACGAGAAAACCGAGCGGCCCAAGAAGAAGCGGAAACTAGAAAAAGAGGGTTCTGCGAGAGGCACCATGGAACCAGAAGATCAGGCAGGCGATGTTCCTTCCGATGATGGTTCGGAGAGCTATGTAGCATCCGAAGAGGCAGAACTTCTGTCTTCTGACGAAGAAGATTTCACAACCGAGGAAAGATTCGTACAACCAGCAGCTTCAAGAAAAACGAAGACACCAGACGACATAGAAGACTTGAGCGGGGTCGACGACGGAAACGAGAAAGTCTATCAAGCCAGATTCCAGAGTTGGGTCGACCAGAGGAGTGCTGCGAGAAGACGTACTGTACAGGCGCGAGGGACGGACACCGAGTCCAACGTTGACCATGACGGACAGGAAGAAGAATGGTTTATGCCGCACCCTACCGTGCCCGATCTATCGTACGACAATTCGTATCGTGTGCCTGGTGATATCCATCCTCTTCTGTTTGATTATCAGAAAACTGGCGTCCAGTGGTTGTGGGAACTACAGCAGCAGCAAGTAGGCGGCATAATCGGTGATGAGATGGGACTGGGAAAGACCATCCAAGTTATTGCCTTCCTGGCTGGACTCCACTATAGCAAGAAGCTAACGAAGCCGGCCATCGTCGTCTGTCCCGCCACGGTTATGAAACAGTGGGTCAATGAGTTCCATCGATGGTGGCCACCGTTCCGTGTTTCGATCCTACACACCTCTGGCAGTGGTATGATTAACATTCGGAATGAAACCAGCAGAGAAGATGCGCTCTTAACACAAACACGAGATTCCCGCGGTAGTTCCGCGGGCTTGAAAGCTGGTAAGAAAGTGGTCAAGCGCGTCATAGAAGAAGGCCATGTATTGGTGACTACGTACTCTGGTCTCCAGACATACGCACCTCTCTTGATCCCAGTCGAATGGGGGTGTGCGATCCTCGATGAAGGCCACAAAATTCGGAATCCGAACACATCAATTACTATCCATTGCAAGGAACTTCGAACCCCGCACCGCATCATCCTATCCGGCACCCCGATGCAGAACAACCTCACGGAGCTCTGGTCGTTATTCGATTTTGTCTTTCCTATGCGCCTGGGAACGTTGGTGAACTTTCGCAATCAGTTTGAGTTTCCGATTCGCCAAGGTGGTTATGCCAATGCCTCCAATCTACAGGTTCAAACAGCCACCAGATGCGCCGAAACCCTCAAAGATGCCATGAGCCCGTATCTTTTGCAGCGATTCAAAATAGATGTGGCTGCCGACCTTCCGAAAAAGAGTGAGCAGGTCTTGTTTTGCAAGCTCACAAAGATTCAGCGGCAAGCATATCAGGCATTCCTTGGCTCGCAAGAGATGCAAGCTATACTGAGAGGACGCCGGCAAGTCTTGTACGGAGTGGATATCCTCCGCAAGATTTGCAATCATCCTGACTTGCAGAGCCACAAGTTCAATTCCCATCAATCTGGCTATGGCGATGCCGCGCAGTCAGGTAAAATGCAGGTAGTCAAGTCGCTACTAGAGCTGTGGAAGGACACGGGACATAAGACTCTTTTATTTACACAGCATCGCATCATGTTGGACATTCTCGAAAAATTCATGAGATCACTCCCCGGATTTAATTACCGGCGAATGGACGGGACTACACCCATCGCTCGTCGACAAGCCATGGTGGACGAGTTTAACAACGAACCGGACCTCCACGTGTTCCTTCTTACAACCAAGGTGGGAGGCCTAGGCGTGAACCTCACAGGGGCAGATCGAGTTATTATTTATGATCCGGATTGGAACCCGTCTACTGATATGCAAGCTCGTGAGCGAGCATGGAGGCTGGGTCAGAAGCGGGAGGTCACCGTCTACCGACTCATGACGGCTGGAACGATTGAGGAAAAGATCTATCACCGACAGATATTCAAACAGTTCCTCACCAATAAGATCTTGAAGGACCCGAAGCAACGGCAAACGTTTCAACTGAGTGATTTGCACGATCTATTCTCTCTTGGAGACGAAACGCAAGGCCCGACAGAAACAAGTAAGATATTTCAGGATGCCGACGTTACGTACGAGGAGGGTGGTGATAGCCCTGCTCGGCAGTCTAGCAGGTCGCGACAAGGAGGTCGTGGCCGTGGTGGCCCTCCAGATAGGCAGGAGAAGAACGAGGTCGGCAAGGTAGAGGGTATTGCATCGATCGAAGAATTCCAGGGCGATCCTGACAAGCCGAGCGAACATGACGAAGGGTCGTCGGCTCCCAAGTCGGAGTCACGTCTCATGGAAGGTATTTTTGCTCGCTCTGGAGTCCATTCCGCTCTGGAGCATGACCAAATCGTGAACGGTAAACGCGTCGTCCGAGCCGATCCCAAAATCATCGAGGCCGAAGCTAAGAAAGTGGCTGCCGAGGCCGCCGAGGAGCTGCGCCGCGCAGGCGAAGCCGCCCGATCTGTGCCAATTGGGACGCCAACCTGGACGGGCCAGTTCGGTCTCGCCGGAAAGCCTGCAGAGCCGGCGTTCGGGGGAAGTAGCAGCTCAGCCAGACGGGGGCCAGCCGGTCCGTCGTCAGCCACTATCTTGGCCAATCTCTCGGCACGGTCGCCTTCGTCTCGCAGCGGAAGCAATAGCCCTGCGCCGGCCAAGGCGACTAGCGGGATCGACTTCATAACCAGGATCCGCGATTACATCACGTCTCAGGGTGGGTCGGTCTATACACAAATGCTGATTGACCATTTCAACCGTCTCTGCACCACGCCTCAGCGGTCGGCGGAGTTCAAAGAAATGCTCAAGACGATTGCGGTGCTGGAAAAGGGCGGTCGTAACGGACGAGGTAAATGGTCGTTGAAGCCAGAATACGCCCAGAAAAAGTCTTGATCTTGCTCCCATCTACGTACGTTCTCTTTCCCACTGGGTCCAAGGGGCTATGAAACGTTCCGGACCAATGGGGATTGAATTTATAAACATTAGATTTTAACATTTCTTTCTTGTTGTTTACTTTGCTTATTTTAAGGATGGAATTGGATTCAAGACAAGGAAATAGAGTTGGAACTTGGCGTCAATCATAGGAAACATTTTATCAACGCACGTGTACAATAGACATATGTATGACTTCAGGCAATTAAACAATAGAACCGAGGCTGTTGAATTGTAAACTGGGAAAATCAACGTGGGGCATGCAAGTCCTTTCATGTTTCATTCGAACTGTGTGCTCCAATGTTGAGTTGTTTACTCCCAGAAGTGATGTCACAGAGGCGTTCCAAATCGCGCAAGTCTATGGAACCGGTGATCATGATATCCAATATACTGGAACTGCAATGTACGTCGATCAGCGAAACGGGATTGCATGGGTTTTGGTTTATTAGACGAATATCATTGATTTGGGGGTTAATTTGTTGATGCAATGCTAGTGGATACAGTGTTATTTGTTCTATTCCTTCAATGATGCCTGACATACAGAGTAGTAGCACGGACTACTCTGTAGAAAACACTCTGATGGAGAAAGTTGCCGATCGTCATTCCAGATTGATGGATCTCCTCTTGAACCCGATTTTCCGTATGTTTGCCTGTTGATTCTGCAACGGACGGAGTACTTTTGCTCCGATTTATCGACCCCTGACAATGTTTTGTTTGATGATCGGCCGGAGTCAACAAAAATAGCAACGAAGTACCTCGTCGGTAGCGACACGCCGACGTTGCACGGGAAGAGTACCTGCGTGGTACCCGGCCTCTACGTTTTTTCTTCAATACCATCTATACCTAACTAAAACTAGAACTATTTCACCTTCTCTCCTTGTCTTGTCTCCAATCCTGGCACCTTTTCCAACGAACTCTTGTACTCCGTAACATTCTCCCGCCAGCCTGAATGTCTCAGTCTTCCCCGCCTTCATTCCCCAGCTGACCGACGATCGCTCTCTGAATTCGCCGTCCATGGTTACTGGTCCACTCGCGGTGGAGATTGCGTTTCCCGGTTGCTGCGTGCCAAGTCATGAAGCGTTGTTTGTACCTTGACTCCTTGTGGCCCTGAACTCTCGACGTCTGTCCAAACTCTTTTTCATTTGAATATCCCCCGGTAGAAATCGGTACCACCGCATCCAATCCACTGGGAGAAGGAAACGTTGACGAGAGTTTAAAGTTACCCTGACCGGAGGAACGCTATATAGAGCCTGTGCCTTCCGTCTTCTTTCCCGTCCTTCGTCTTCATCCCTCTCTCTCTATCTCTCTCTTCTTGTCTGAGCAGGTTCTTTTGTTCTGTTCTTACAAACTCTTGCTACTCTCTTATCTTGTCTATATTTCTAAAGAGACCATTCTTTCATCATGAAGCTTCTCACTTCCCTTGCTGTGCTGGTCTCCACTGTGGCAGCGAACCCAATCGCCCGGGCAAGCAACGCCACCGACAAATTCCATCTGAAGACCGCCGGAGCATCCGAGACGAAGCACAACGATCTCTACGTGTATGCCTATCACACAGGTGCCGGATTCAACGACGCCGTCCTGGCCTCCGATGCTGGCACGGCTAGCACCGTCTTCCTGAACAACACGCACGCCCAGTTTGCCCTGGACACTCCTTTCCCTTGGGGGCTCAACCTGCCTCCGCAGAACAAGTACAACGGTGAGTACTCCTCCGGAGGGCCATTATCGGGAAGGAATCGAAATTGACTTTTTCTGCTTTCCACTGGTAGCCTGGGTACCGGTCGAGATTAACACCGGATACGGCACCGATGGGCTCTCCATCAACGACGACGGCCTGCAGTGGTCAAGCGAGATCTTCGGAGGCTGGTTGGGTAAGTTTAGACCTTAGTACCTGTTGAAAGGGGCTATGGAGTCCTTCCCCGGCGAACTTGCCACTAACGAGGGTATTTTAAACCCTATAGTTTGCGACTGGTACCACAACGCACCCCAGCTTTTTTACCTGTATCGCCCTTACGACGCCACCCTGCCTTCCTCCTGCAGCAAAGTTACCCTGGCCGTCGAGCATATTTCCTAAGGACGACGCGGTGCCACCCGCCGGAGGCAATGGTTTATGACGCGCGTGGCGCAAGTTGATGATTCATACAGACGGTGTACCACTCGCTTCTCCAGATTTGTACCAAACTCAATAAAAGTGTATTGATAGGCCAGCGGGGAGGTGCCGAGCGTACTGCGTACATCCGGGTAACGACTTTTTTTTTTTTTTTTTTTTTTCTTCTATTAATGACTGTGATGGCATTGGAAATTTACTGACGACATGACGGGGTGTATAACGGGTGACTAGGGGACTTTTCTTGATCTGTGATAATATTGTTGTTTTTGTATGTAACTCGATCGATAGAAAATCGATAGGCCGATATGCTTTCCCAGCCAAGGTTCACCCAAGGGTCGTTGCCAATAATTGCCAATAATCAATAAATGCACGGTGGGTGGCTCGACCGGGCGACCGTGGAGATAATCTGCCCCGGAGACGCGACGTGCAGGCGGACAACGCATCCCCAACGACAGGCTGGAACTTCAGGTCGACTGGATAGTGGATAGTCAGCGGTCGAGGATGTGGCAGAGAGAAGGAGAGCAGAGGCGATGTCGGACGCCAATTGCAAGCCAGATTGGATGCCTCAAGTCTCAGGCCGGCGGCCAAAAATAGACTGTCTCACATGGGGCGCCCAAACAGGCCTAGCGCTGTTGTCTTCTCTCTTTCTCACTTTCTTTCCTTTTCCTCCCTCACCACCTTCGTTTCTCGTCTTCGCTCTATCCTGCCCGTCTCTCTCACATCCTCTGTCGATACCTCCCGTGTGTTTTCTGACCCTCGTTGCGCTATTCCGCTCCCCCGTCGCTCGCTTTACACTGTTTACCCACCCGCCCGCTCTCAGTCTCCTCCCGGACTCCTTATCATCCGATCTGCA
This sequence comes from Aspergillus bridgeri, assembly GCA_027569665.1. Classification (NCBI taxonomy): domain Eukaryota; kingdom Fungi; phylum Ascomycota; class Eurotiomycetes; order Eurotiales; family Aspergillaceae; genus Aspergillus; species Aspergillus bridgeri. The sequence goes on along the minus strand of JAPDKQ010000082.1, from coordinate 10,593 downwards.
GGTTTCAGGGCCCACCGCGCTGGAATAATATTTGGCCTGTTTTGCATCCCACTCGACTTGCCGTCTCCTGAGCGATTTCATCGTCCGTCTATCTGGGCCTGGGCATCAAAAAGAAAGCACGTCCGATCACTGCCTGTTGATCCCTTACTTGCCTGTCTTTTCTAGAACGTCGTTCCATCACACTCGTTTGCTGTCAATACTGGATCCAACATCGGGGAAGATTGGACCATCGACCGGAATCGGAGTCCTTTGTCCCGGGGTATCGCCCAGCTGTCGTTTCCCCTGTTGATTTTATCCAACCATACATAGCACGGCCATCGATCTTCTGTCATAATGCGGACAACCACCTTTCTTTCCGTTGTGTACCTTTTCTTCGGTTTAGTTTCGGCTTGGTCGAATGGAGTAGATGTGGGTAATGGTGCCCTGGTTGCTCGGGCCGGTTAGTAGTATCCAAATCCATCACATGCTTGACTGCAAACTGATCTTCTCCGTTTTTCAGATGAGACTAGCACTGCTGCTGACAAGGCCACTACGGGCGCTGCCGTGAAGGACGAAAAGACCGCCTCGAAGACCGCGACCGACGACGCCACCGTCACGGGCACAAAGACTGGAAAAGAAACTGGAAAGGAAACCGAAACCAAGACTGGAAAGGCAACTGGCAAGGAGACCGGAACGGAGACGGGCAAGGGTAGCAAGACGAAAGATGACAAGAAAACCACTTCGACCTCAATCGATCCTCGCTCCCCCCCCGGTGGTGTGAAGATGTTGACCCCCTCGACCGGCGCCTCAAGCTACTACAAGATCGGTGAAGACGTCACCTTCGTCTGGAACTACACCTCGCTGCTGGTGACCCCCTCCGCCGTCAATGTCGTTGCCTCCTGCAGTCTGAACAGTGCCACCTACACGATTTCGAGTAACATGAGTGTCTCGGAGACCGGCAAGGTGGTGTGGGATACCAAGAAGTACCAGTCTAATGCGACCGTGCCTCTCCTGACTGCCACTTACACCTTGGTCATCTACGATGCGGACAGCCAGATCGGTGACACGGCCGGTCCCGGTGAATTGAGCTCGCAGAACCAATTGATGTTTGGGATGTATGTGCCGCAATCATACACGCCTTTGAATGGTAAGCCGCTATCTGCTCCTGCCAGGATTCCAGGACTCCATCATGACCAACGACTAACTTGATTTAGAATATCATTGCGTGACCTGCAACGGCGCCCTATCGGACATGGAGCGCCAAGCTCTTAAGTTTGCAGTTGGGATGGTGTTGATAACCGTCACTTCCTTCACCTGGTTTGCTGGAGGCTCTGGTGTCTTCTCCACATGATCGCTTCTCTCCGGAATCTCCCACCGGCGATGAACATATTTCACTCCTACATACATCACAAAAAAATGGATTGCATTGAACTGAGCGGATCTCGTTTTCAGTCATGACGATAGCGTTACTGCAAGGGAACTTGGATTGGCGTTTTGCGGTATATTTCTTGGGATCTTTCATATTGTTTTCATGTTCTTGTCTTTCCCTACAGCACGAGCGAGATATTTGCCTATAATTGTCATTTGTGAATGATTTTCGTTTGATTTGCCTGTATAATGAAGTTGAGTGATACATCGGATTAATTCTGATGGATATGTACATGAATCTCGTAGATCTAGACCCAGATTCTTAGACAAACGGAAATGAATTTACAAAAGCTGCCATACCAACAGCAATAACAGTCCAGAATCCAGAACTGTCTCATCGCAAACAACCGAACCACAGCCTGATTGATCCCAATGAACTCTATATATACACCTCCAATCAGCCATCAGCCATGTAAACGAGCAAACTGAACATTTGACTCACCGCAAGTAGATGTCTTATCTTCCTAACTTTGTGTCCAATTCCCATCTGCACAAACATCCCCACCCAGCAATCGTACCTGTCTGGCTTACATTCTATCCACTCCGCGGGAGTCAGTAAACGGAGCGACAAACGGCATAATACAAACAATAATGAACGTGTCCCGTGGTCCAGGAGATGTTAAGTGGGAGATAAATAAGGTGATGTTTCGCTCGCTCGGTAATCCTGTGTTACTTTCGTCTCATGTTTTTGAATTTTCCCAAAGAAAAAAGAAAAAGAAAAAAAAAAGAGAAAATCTAGGCTGCGCATGCACTCTCTTCGTTAGATTGATTGATATCATCGCTTATTGACATTGTATTCGAACCCCCTCCCCCCCTCTCTCTCTATTGATTGATACCCTCCTTCCATCCTGCTGAACTAACTCTTCTATTCTCCACTCAGCACCTACCACTCAACACTCAAACCCAACTCAAACTAACACTTGGAAGAAAACCATGCCTTCCCAGCTAGGCTTGATCTGGCCCAAAGAACCGCGCCGCGGAAACAACCCAGCCCACAGACCGCGAGGGTCGCGACTGATGGATGTTCTCACGAACCGCGGACCCGATATCCAAGTCGGCAGGATCGATACAGTCAAACAGAAGCAGAAGCAGAAGAAGACGCAGACGCAGACTCAGGTCGAGACGAATGGGCCCTCCCCGGGGCAGCGGCGCGAGGAGGAAGGTGTCAAGAATGGGAATGGGAACGAGGCGTGTGCGGTATGCGATGCAGCGTGTGGGGTTTCTGAATGTCAGAAGGGGAACGGCGATGTGCTTTCTCCTTCTCCATGCCGGGGGATGAATCAGGTCCCAGATGTGGGCGTTCAGTCGAACGCGCAGCATTGTGAGCGGGAGAGGTGTGTGGTTCCGGTGCAGCTTTGCGATCGGTATGGGGTGGTGTATCCGGCTCCATGGCAGCATCATATGGTGTATGGGGATAATGTACGGTTGTGATTTACGTGGCGTGGTTTGTTTTGGTCGAATTCTGGGGTGGTGATGGTGGCGGTCGTGGTGTGTGCCTCCTGATAGATTCCGGGGTCACATGCAGCTGGCATGGTAGGCTTTCCAGATTAGCGATGGCGGCTGCCCCTCTGTTGAAGAGGGTATGAGTTTGTGCTGGCGGATTGTCGGTAGTTGAGCTGCTGCGTCGGTCATCTTGCCGCATTTCATGCACGCGGTGTGCTTGATGCTGTTGTAGGAAGATATCATGTCCTAATAATGTTATGAGTATGCGAAGTCCGATAAGTCGGTACTGAACTTACAAGTAGATGAGCCAGATCCCATTGTCGAGCTCGTGAATTTAAGCAGTCGGTGATTGCCTTCTCGACCTTCGTCTGGGGCTGTCCTGGAGCCGTCTTACTTGTGACCTGCCAGTCAGGAACACCATCCCCTTGCGTTCCACCAGCAGTGTGAACCTCGAAGACCATCCCAGCCTTCGCAAGCGCAACAGTCACAGAGGCCTCGCTCTTACTAGGAATCAGACGCATGCCGGGCACATTTCGTTGAGCAAACCCATCCACAACAGCTCGCCACCCACCCTCAGCCGATCGGATATTCGACCGCTCCTGCTCCTCGTCGGCTTTGCGCTGTTGCTCGTTCTTCATCTCCTGCTTCTTGAGCAACTCTTCAAGGATCGTGTCGTAGTCCTGCTCCCAGACACCAGTAGGCTGCAGCAACATGCCGCCATTCTCCTTGATCTGCGCATCCACACGCTCCCAGACGGCTTTCATCTCCGGCCCGCGCCACATCCTCTGGAAATCCTGGACTTCAGCCTCGCCGCCGCGGAAGGCCTGCTTGACCTGCTGAAACAGGGCCTGCGGCGACTCCGGCACTGGCCGGGCGGCAGTCTTCGGGTTCACATTTGGCCGCAGGGGTTCCAGTAGGCGGTCCGGAAGTAGGGTCCGGAGTTGATGTATCTGCAGTCGTTAGACCAACACCCCTGGAATATGACGCTAGTTTAGAGCAATTGGAATGCATACCGTAGCCTCCAACTTCTGGAGCTTCGCTAGAGAAGATACAAGCTGCATTTCGGATTCCGAGATCTCGGCGCTAGAAGCACTGTCGACGACAACAGGGGGAACGCTGGTATTAGTTTCCCGCTGAGGTCGAGGCTGCGATTGAGGCTGAGGCCGAACGGCGCTCGCTGCGACATTGGCCGAGCTAACCGGATTGACCGAATTGCTCATGGCGCTGGAATTAGAAGGAGCTGTAGTACTTGGAGTGGTATTGTTGACAGGATCGGGTTTCACATTTTTCGATTTCGAGGGATCCGAGCCTTGGGGTGGGGCCGCGGTCGACGGGACCTGCATTCTCGGGACAACAACTGCTACTGTGGGAAACTGCCTGGGGGATTGATTGGGAGGATTGGGCATATTTTCTCTGGCGGGTGGGTGGTTTCCTGGACACAGGAATGGGGGGATGCGACTCCACGGGAGTAGCTCTCTTTCTGGACTTCCAGGATGAGAGAGAGCACAGACTTATGTCTCGCGGTGTCGTGAATCACTTGCCAGAGATTGTCAGTCAATACACAGAAGCAGCAGTCTCAGGCCATGGGGCAAGATCTGGAGACGAGGTTCAAACCCAGGCGTAGAGGACATGAATATGAGCTGCACCGGAACAAAGCGCGGAATAATTGGGCGAGAGCATCCGGTCACGGGATGCGCCACGCTCTGCGCCACAGCAGGTCTTGGCATTTTGACTGCGCCTCATGGGTTGAACTATACACATAGTTGTAGGCAAATAACGACAACTAAACACTGCTACAATTACAGTATGAGAGCATTATACCGTTTAATCTGGTAAAACTCGAAATATTTCTCATTGCCGCTGAAAATTCAATATCATAATTACATTAAACAACTTGAGACACCCAAGTCCACAGTTCCACACCGACTAAGAAAGTCTGACTTTCACTCCCAAGTCATGCGACAAGGTAAGAGCCGACAGAATCTTCGGTTCCTGGAGTTCCGGGTCGCCGCATTCAACGGTTTGGAATCTCTGCGCCAGCTTCACTAGAGTGTAACTTGCTTCGGTAAGTGCATATTGCTCTGTTCGCACAAGATTTGTTAGCATACTACAAGCCATCATTGGATACAAGGGGTGAATAATGCAGGAAAACCTACGACCAAGACAGATGCGAGGCCCGCCATTAAACGGTAGATAGTCCCAGTTGCGGGGCCCATTTTCCTGCCAACGTTCCGGGCGGAAGACATGTGCATCGGGGCCATAGATGTCGGTGCGTCGATGCATGGCATAAACGCTGTAAGCAACCACCATACCCTTTGTGACATAGACCGGCGATTTGCCGTCCGGTCCTCCTCCCGTCGGTAGCGAGGTGTCTTTGGTAGCGACACGAAAGTTCAAAGGAACGGGTGGCATCAACCGAAGGACCTCGTTCAGGACGTATCGTAGGTACGGGATATCCTTCAGCTGGGTCTGCGTGATCTTCCCCTTGGGGTGTTCACTATCCCCGAACCGCTCCACGATCAACCCACGCAGCTTCTCCCAAACACCAGGGTTGCGAGCGAAGAAGAAAAAGGCCGAGCTTAGTAGACTCGCCGTGGTATCACGGCCGGCAAGAAGGATGTTCAGCATGTTGTCACGAAGGACCTTGGGATCGTCGTTGTCCGCAGCCAGGGCTTCGGCGAAGATGTATCTTCCTGGCTCCTTCTTCTCGGGGTGTTTCTTCGATTCAATTGCCAGACGCACATATTGGTCCACGACCTCGTGTACGAGCTTGTTGGCGTCACGGAATTCCTGCGAATTCACCATCCAGTAGAGGCCTGCTGCTCGGGACCGGGCCGCGAGATAATCCTGAGATTTGTTGAATGCCGCCGCAAAACCCTGCGCATTGCCAACCGACGACTTCCCCAGCAGGCCTGCGCTGTCGGAAGAGTGCATAGAGCCCACAGACTCGCCGAAGAGGAAGTGTGTCGCGGAGTCGATGGTCAGCAGGAAGAAAAGGCGCTGGATATCAAAGGTCGAGCCGTCCTTCGGGATGAGTTCAATCATGCGGGAGACGTGACCATCCATCATGTCGAGGTCGGCTACCTGGTCTCGGGTGAACTGGGGTCGCAACAGTCCGCGCGCATGAGTCCACCCGGCCCCGTCCAGTGTGAAAATACCATCGCCAAGCAAGGGGAAGAACTCGCGGTGCCGCGTGCCCAAGCTGAAATCGCTAAACTGGGTTGCCAACAAAGCTTTGATATTCTCCGGTTCGCGAGTAGTGATCATTCTTTTGCCCAAGACAAGCTGGGTGTAGGTATTGCCGTGTACTTCGTACTGATTTGCAATGAACTCAACCCATCGTTTTGCCTTGACTTCGCGGGCCAGTCTGAAAAAGGATCTGATGCCGAAGAGACCGGGAGTTCCTGGAGCGGCTGGTTGGCAGCGCAGAGATTGTGCGTGCTTGCGACGTGTATAGAGTTGTTGGATGTATTGGAGGACCACATATGTCACCCATAAGGCGCCACCGACGACCAGCACGGGAGCCAGCATGGTTACAGTGAGGGGCGGGTAGCCAGTCGGAGAAAACAAGAAGAGGTTACAGGGGAAAGACGCAAAGTATATGTCGTTGTGTGATGACCCCGTGGGGACATTGTTCATATATGTGGGCTGTTAGGTTTGTCAATCCCCGGGGTCGCCTCGGTCGACGGACAACATGTGAGATAGAAGTGGGCAGAATATACCCCGATGTCCGACAGGTGACGGAGGGGGAAAGCCAAATAAGGGCTTGACGACGACAGCCCAGGACCAAAAACGGGCGAGATGATTGGAAACGTGCGACAAATGATTCCACTCGGCGCGGGTAGATCGCAAGCATGTCCCAAAAGGGCTAGTGGGTGCCTGGCAGACAAGGCGCTAATAATCCTCGTCGTCAACCCCGAGTGCCGAACTTTGCAAAGTCTTTAGTCAGTAGTATCTACTCGGTTAACTAACTAACTATGTACATCGTTCCTTATGACGCAGCCTACTCCTCCTTCCTCGTGTGCTGGGACCCACCTCCCTCCGCCGGCCGGTAACATTTCAACCACTCCTTCAGGGCCGTCTGGAACAGCTCTCGTGAGACCTTGCCCTGCGTGGACACCGGCTGGAAGTCATAGCAGTGCATCGAGTTTTCGAGGACCCAGCCGAAGACCGTGTCCGCGTTTGAGACTCCGCACTCGGGGATCTCGGTGGTCCAGATGAGGTCTTGTGGCGCGAATTTCTCGCTCGAGACAATGGACAACGTCCGCCACGGGTCGAACTCTCCACCACTGAAATATGTGTTGGAGGGCCGGATATCCCATCCCCCGAACTCTGCATTGAGCGCATGGGCCCGTGGATGCGATGGGAGCATCCCGGGGAACTGTCGATCGCAGAGCCACTGCTGGTACTCCAGGGTTTGATAGCGGGACAGGAGCCCGTGAGGTCCAAAGTTGTTGCTCTGGAGAAACCCCCATTCCGTGCAGTATTGCCAGGTCCAGCTGATGGAGTCCGGGTTGGTGATGAGAGGGTTCAACTCGCAGTCCAAGGGATGTGAATCGTCGTCTTGTCTGCAGTTGGCTCCCGTGTTGAGATTGACCAAGGGCGTGAACACAGGCCACGACGCCCAGCGCTCGGCCACATATTTCCTTCCGTATCTTGGAGCCAGACCCTCTGGGCCTGCCGTCTCGTTCTTCTCCGGCTCAAGTTCCAAGTAGTTGCAAAAATCCTCCAAACTTCCCTCGGAAGTCCCTGCCGTCCCGTAGTTCTGGAAAAAACTGTATAAGCTGCCTAGAGCCGTGGTGAAGTCCTCGTTGCTGTTATGTTCGGCCCCGTCGCCCAGAAAAAGTCTCTTGATAGCGGCCGCTGATCGTGGCTCCTCTAACTCCTTGTCAATATACTGAAGAGCCGCGTGGATGTCCCGGGTGCAGTTCCTAAGCCCGTTAGCGACCATTCCCCGGTATACGGGCTCGTAGTATATGCCCATATCCACGCGAGCCTGCACCGGCGCAGACGAAGAAAAGGCCGCGAAAATGATGTCTGGGTATTCGAGTCGAGTGAACGCGGCTCGAGAGCCGGCATATGATCCGCCTACCATAACCCATGGCGTGGACTTGGGGGTAAGATCTAGCTCGGAATAATTTTTGCGAGAAAATGTTCTGGCAAAATGAGGGATGTCTTGTAGAGCTTGCCTCGTGGTGAGATACTGTAAATGTTCCGCTGGTGTACCGTTGTTAACGGGAAAGGGAAGCGAATCCCCGTAGTACCTACACGACCTGGTTAGTTCATGTTACACTCTGCAGGACAGACAGGGATGGAAGACAGACCGATGCTCCCAAACAATCCCTATGGCTTGGAACTCCTCCAGCAGCCCGCGGAAGAAGGATATATCTGACGTTAAGCGGGATTGGGATGTCTTTTCCGCGCCGGTTTCCCCAGCATCATACAAGAAAACAGGACTTCCAGGAACGAAGAATTCTTCGCTCACCCAATATCGATTATTGTAGGTTCCGACCGACAGATTGAAATGGTCAATAGGGATCTGCGGACAACATTAGGAGAGCTTCTAGTCCACAGGCGACATATGGGCCTTACCTCGACATATTCGGCTGGGATTGCAGGCGTTTCATTGGGGCCATGAGAGATCAAATTATGGAAAGTTGAGCGATTCTTCATCAGGTACTGCCCTGGATCTACCCCTAACTCAGCTGCAAGATCAAGTTTCCGCGTAAATTGTAGGTTCTGCAGTCCTAACCCTAACGCAGGGCCGGACAAAAGCCAAAGCGAGAGAAGACATGAGTAGATAAATGAAAACATGTTGTCGAGTATGTTTTGAAACGTAGAATTTCCCAGCCCTTAGTCAAGACTGAGTGTCCTTAAAGACAGGAAAGCGATTCGATGCCAAACGGAATGCCCCATTTCGAAGGTTGGTTCGTGCTATATACCGAATGGAAAAGCCACTGTTCACGGAAAACTCCAACACAAGTAACCCAATCATTCTGCACATCTTAGACAACGCCATATCGTGTGCAGCAGAGTCAGACAACAGATTACTTGATGCGGATGATGAATTTGACGGCTTCGGGAAAGGCTTGCTGTCCAGAACGACGATCGGAATGCTCCGAAGGGGTGAACCAGGCTCCAGGCAACATGGCCGGCATGAAAACAGGCAAAATGCCATGCTTATCACAGATTTAGGGTTTAAATGAAGTCATTAGACGATCGCAGACTCGAAATCATCGACGATGGAATATTCAGCCCAGAGTTACAGTATTAGCATGGTGATAATGTTGTTGATATTGGGTGACTGCGCAGAAGTCTGCACCCGACTGCCAATGTGGAAGCTTGGAATGTACGAGACCCATATTTAATACATACCATGATGACAATTTCTTCAGCATTCATCGACTCATCTCTGTACCACAATAATGACACCCGGGAGTCTTCGTGCTAGCTTCGATATGAGACTCCATTACAGAAGGCGCTGTTGAGAGATACTGCTCGCCTCCCTTTCTTGATGTCATAGCACTATCCCAAGCAGCTAAAGAAAGAATATTTATAAAAAGACTTCTTATAGATCTACAACCTCACCTGAATGATCAAGTTCATATGCTATGTAATAATGTACAGGCAATTCAACTGGTCAACAAGGTGATAAATTGACTGCGAACAAGGCTTCACCATGTGGATATTTATAATTATTGGCTAAGGCAACAAGTAGAGACCAGAAGAATCCAAATTAAATAATACACCACTTGGCTGATAGCCTCGCTAAGGCACCTCCTAGGGCAGAAATTCAAGCTATCTGCGAAGAACTCGGACTAGTTGATATCTCTGGGTATAAGAATGACTCGGGAGGTCAAGGTGATGATGGAAAACACCATGGATTTAATGAAATTGATGATTGGGAATAGCTTCATGTTTCCAGGTTCGAAAGATGTTTTGAACCCGAGGGGGTGTGTCAGAATAACGCTAGTCCATATTTGGACATCATGTGAAGTAGTACAGTGACGTGGTGAAGTGCGATGAGCATAAATTGAATAAATGACCCTAGTCAAGTAGGGTTGACCCTTTTTTGGCTCAGTGGCATTTTGACACGTGGCTATATCAACTTACCCCTAGGAGAAGAGGGGTAAGAGGAAGTTATCTCCGATCAAATATAGAGAACATTGAAGCTCGAATATAGTATCCCATATAATCGAACAATTCGCAATGTCAGTGTAACAATATTATTGAAAGCTAGCTGAACAAACTTGGCATACAAGAAATCCAAGAGGCCCGTGGTTTCCCATCAGACTTCAAATCCATAATTAAAATAAATATAATAACAGAAGGCAATGATGTCGCAAGTGTGCACTAAAGGGAGTATAAATCCATGGAAATACCGCCCTAATCCGCACATGAGCTTCACAAGTTGATTGAAGGGGAGATGTTGGGTGAGAAGTTGATCGAATTCCCATTTCCGATCCCATTTCCCACCCCATTTTCATTGCCATTGCTGTTTCCAACGCCATCAAGGCTTAGCTTGGGCTTTGGAGTCGCGTTTGCTGAGCAGGGGCAGTCGTTGGGAGGCTGCTCCTGGGTAGAATCAGCTTCAGGAGAGCTAGGTTTGCCCTTGTTTGCGCTATCAGTCTGGCTGGGGCTGTCCTTGTTCGCGCTATCATCAGGGCCAGGGTTTCCATGGCCGCCCAGGTTCAGAGACGGGGAGAAATCGGGCGAGATATCAATATCATTTCCGTTAAGTAG